>CAWUFW010023141.1:0-81412 GCA_963921515.1 Calotriton arnoldi | reverse complement strand
GGTTTAGGGCAGTGCAGTGGTGTTCGGGCAGTGTAGGGGGTCTTGCTGGGGGTGGTGTTTCAGGGTTTAGGGCAGTGGTGTTCGGGCAGTGTAGGGGTCTTGCTGGGGTGATGTTTCAGGGTTTAGGGCAGTGCAGTGGTGTTCGGGCAGTGTAGGGGTCTTGCTGGGGGTAGTGTTTAGGGGTTTAGGGCAGTGCAGTGGTGTTCGTGCAGTGTAGGGGGTCGTGCTGGGGCTGGTGTTTCAGGGTTTAGGGCAGTACAGTGGTGTTCAGGCAGTGTAGAGGGTCGTGTTGGGGCTGGTGTTTCAGGGTTTAGGGCAGTGCAGTGGTGTTCGGGCAGTGTAGGGGGTTGTGCTGGGGCTGGTGTTTCAGGGTTTAGGGCAGTGCAGTGGTGTTCGGGCAGTGTAGGTGGTCGTGCTGGGGCTGGTGTTTCAGGGTTTAGGGCAGTGCAGTGGTGTTCGGGCAGTGTAGGGGTCATGCTGGGGCTGGTGTTTCAGGGTTTAGGGCAGTGCAGTGGTGTTCGGGCAGTGTAGGGGGTCTTGCTGGGGCTGGTGTTCCAGAGTCTAGGGCAGTGCAGTGGTGTTCGGGCAGTGTAGGGGGTCTTGCTGGGACTGGTGTTTCAGGGTTTAGGGCAGTGCAGTGGTGTTCGGGCAGTGTAGGGGTCGTGCTGGGGGTGGTGTTTCAGGGTTTAGGGCAGTGCAGTGGTGTTCGGGCAGTGTAGGGGGTCGTGCTGGGGCTAGTGTTTCAGGATTTAGGGCAGAGCAATGGTGTTCAGGCAGTGTAGGGGTTTTGCTGGAGGTGGTGTTTCAGGGTTTAGGGCAGTGCAGTGGTGTTCGGGCAGTGTAGGGGGTCTTGCTGGGGATGGTGTTTCAGGGTTTAGGGCAGTGCAGTGGTGTTCGTGCAGTGTAGGGGGTGGTGTTTCAAGGTTTAGGGCAGTGGTGTTCAGGCAGTGTAGGGGTCTTGCTGGGGTTGATGTTTCAGGGTTTAGGGCAGTGCAGTGGTGTTCGGGCAGTGTAGGGGTCATGCTGGGCGTGGTGTTTCAGGGTTTAGGGCAGTGCAGTGGTGTTCCGGCAGTGTAGGAGGTCGTGCAGGGGTGGTGTTTCAGGGTTTAGGGCAGTGCAGTGGTGTTCGGGCAGTGTAGGGGGTCGTGCTGGGGGTGGTTTTTCAGGGTTTAGGGCAGTGCAGTGGTGTTCGGGCAGTGTAGGGTGTCGTGCTGAGGGTTGGTGTTTCAGGGTTTAGTGCAGTGCAGTGGTGTTCGGGCAGTGTAGGGGTCGTGCAGGGGGTGGTGTTTCAGGGTTTAGGGCAGTGCAGTGGTGTTCGGGCAGTGTAGGGGTCGTGCAGGGGGTGGTGTTTCAGGGTTTAGGGCAGTGCAGTGGTGTTCGGCCAGTGTAGGTGGTCTTGCTGGGGGTGGTGTTTCAGGCTTTAGTGCAGTGGTGTTCGGGCAGTGTAGGGGTCTTGCTGGGGGTGGTGTTTCAGGGTTTAGGGCAGTGCAGTGGTGTTCGGGCAGTGTAGGGGGTCTTGCTGGGGCTGGCGTTTCAGGGTTTAGGGCAGTGCAGTGGTGTTCTGGCAGTGTAGGGGGTCGTGCTGGGGCTGGTGTTTGAGGGTTTAGGGTAGTGCAGTGGTGTTCGGGCAGTGTAGGGGGTCGTGCTGGGGCTGCTGTTTCAGGGTTTAGGGCAGTGCAGTGGTGTTTGGGCAGTGTACGGGGTTGTGCTGGGGCTGGTGTTTCAGGGTTTAGGGCAGTGCAGTGGTGTTCGGGCAGTGTAGGGGGTCGTGCTGGGGGTGGTGTTTCAGGGTTTAGGGCAGTGCAGTGGTGTTCGGGCAGTGTAGGGGGTCGTGCTGGGGCTGGTGTTTCATGGTTTAGGGCAGTGCAGTGGTGTTCGGGCAGTGAAGGGGTCGTGCTGGGGGTGGTGTTTCAGGGTTTAGGGCAGTGCAGTGGTGTTCAGGCAGTGTAGGGGGTCATGCTGGGGGTGGTGTTTCAGGGTTTAGGGCAGTGCAGTGGTGTTCGGGCAGTGTAGGGGGTCTTGCTGGGGGTGGTGTTTCAGGGTTTAGGGCAGTGGTGTTCGGGCAGTGTAGGGGGTCTTGCTGGGGGTGATGTTTCAGGGTTTAGGGCAGTGCAGTGGTGTTCGGGCAGTGTAGGGGGTCTTGCTGGGGGTAGTGTTTAGGGGTTTAGGGCAGTGCAGTGGTGTTCGTGCAGTGTAGGGGTCGTGCTGGGGGTGGTGTTTCAGGGTTTAGGGCATTGCAGTAGTGTTCGGGCAGTGTAGGGGATCGTGCAGGGGTGGTGTTTCAGGGTTTAGGGCAGTGCAGTGGTGTTCGGGCAGTGTAGGGGTCGTGCTGGGGGTGGTGTTTCAGGGTTTAGGGCAGTGCAGTGGTGTTCGGGCAGTGTAGGGGTCGTGCAGGGGTGGTGTTTCAGGGTTTAGGGCAGTGCAGTGGTGTTCGGGCAGTGTAGGGGTCATGCTGGGGCTGGTGTTTCAGGGTTTAGGGCAGTGCAGTGGTGTTCGGGCAGTGTAGGGGTCTTGCTGGGGGTGGTGTTTCAGGGTTTAGGGCAAGTGGTGTTCGGGCAGTGTAGGGGTCTTGCTGGGGGTGATGTTTCAGGGTTTAGGGCAGTGCAGTGGTGTTCGGGCAGTGTAGAGGGTCGTGCTGGGGATGGTGTTTCAGGGTTTAGGGCAGTGCAGTAGTGTTCGGGCAGTGTAGGGGTCGTGCAGGGGTGGTGTTTCAGGGTTTAGGGCAGTGCAGTGGTGTTCGGGCAGTGTAGGGGGTCGTGCTGGTGGTGGTGTTTCAGGGTTTAGGGCAGTGCAGAGCAGTGGTGTTTGGGCAGTGTAGGGGTCGTGCTGGGGGTGGTGTTTCAGGGTTTAGGGCAGTGGTGTTCGGGCAGTGTAGGGGGTCTTGCTGGGGGTGATGTTTCAGGGTTTAGGGCAGTGCAGTGGTGTTCGGGCAGTGTAGGGAGGTCTTGCTGGGGGTAGTGTTTCAGGGTTTAGGGCAGTGCAGTGGTGTTCGGGCAGTGTAGGGGGCGTGCTGGGGGTGGTGTTTCAGGGTTTAGGGCAGTGCAGTGGTGTTCGGGCAGTGTAGGGGGTCGTGAAGGGGTGGTGTTTCAGGGTTTAGGGCAGTGCAGTGGTGTTCGGGCAGTGTAGGGGTCATGCTAGGGTTGGTGTTTCAGGGTTTAGGGCAGTGCAGTGGTGTTCAGGCAGTGTAGGGGGTCGTGCAGGGGCTGGTGTTTCAGGGTTTAGGGCAGTGCAGTGGTGTTCGGGCAGTGTAGGGGGTCGTGCTGGGGGTAGTGTTTTAGGGTTTAGGGTAGTGCAGTGGTGCTTGTGTAGTGTAGGGGTCGTGCTTGGGGTAGTGTTTTAGGGTTTAGGGTAGTGCAGTGGTGTATGTGTAGTGTAGGGGTCATGTTTTAGGGTAGTGCAGTGGTGTTTGGGTAGTGTAGGGGGTCGTGCTGGGGGTAGTGTTTTAGGATTTAGGTTAGTGCAGTGGTGTTTGGGTAGTGTAGGGGTCGTGCTGGGGGTAGTGTTTTAGGGTTTAAGGTAGTGCAGTGGTGCTTGTGTAGTGTAGGGGGTCGTGCTGGGGGTAGTGTTTTAGGGTTTAGGGTAGTGCAGTGGTGCTTGTGTAGTGTAGGGGTCATGTTTTAGGGTAGTGCAGTGGTGTTTGGGTAGTGTAGGGGGTCGTGCTGGGGGTAGTGTTTTAGGATTTAGGTTAGTGCAGTGGTGTTGGGGTAGTGTTTTAGGGTTTAGGGTAGTGCAGTGGTGTTTGTGTAGTGTAGGGGGTCATGCTGGGGGTAGTGTTTTATGGTTTAGGATAGTGCAGTGGTGCTTGTGTAGTGTAGGGGGTCGTGCTGGGGGTAGTGTTTTAGGGTTTAGGGTAGTGCAGTGGTGTTTTTGTAGTGTAGGGGGTCATGTTTCAAGATGCAACGCTCCAATACCTGACCAGTCTGCACTACATAAAACTGCAAAAACTAAACATAAAAAGTGTTTTCACACTTTTGTCATTGGGCTATATGTGGGCTACATCTGGGTAATATTTGTGCTACATTTGGGCTCTTTTTCACTGGTGGCCATCTTGGAAGACTTCTTTGTTATGAAGTTTCCTAATTTCCTCATTTACTGCAGTCTCCTCAGTAGGAAATGCTTTCAGTTTTTACTTTGATTCCATCAAGAAGGCATTCAGATGTGTCACACATTTGCCATAAATTCAGAATGTTAGCACTCTAGTTGTTCATTAGATCACTGTAGCAAAGCTACTGCTCACCAAGGAGTTAACTGGAAGTCTACTGCTGGTATTGAAAGTCGATTGTTTCAGTCTGCATGTCAGAATTTTCTAATGAAATAGAAGAGGATTTGAGATCTCACTTAAAACATGCACTAAATTTTCTTTTTGCAGCACTAACCATAATTTCTATGGCAAAATGAACCCCCTCATTTTGTTCCTTTTTAAATTAAATGTTTTAAGTGTTACCAGTTTATTCCAATCAAGATGGCTTCAGGTGTGCCATACTTTTGTCATAAGTAAGGCTGTTAGCACTCTAGTTGTTCTTTAGAACACTCTGGGAAGCTGCAGTAGAACACAAAGGCATCAACTGACAGGCTGCTCCTGTTGAAATATAACAGGAAGATATTTGAGATCACACTTGAAACATGTCCTAATTTTTCTTTCTACAGCACTAACCATAATTTCTATGACAAAATGAACCCCATCATTTTGTTCCTTTTTAAATTAAATGTTTTAAGTGTTACCAGTTTATTCCAATCAAGATGGCTTCAGGTGTGCCATACTTTTGTCATAAGTAAGGCTGTTAGCACTCTAGTTGTTCTTTAGAACACTCTGGGAAGCTGCAGTAGAACACAAAGGCATCAACTGACAGGCTGCTCCTGTTGAAATATAACAGGAAGATATTTGAGATCACACTTGAAACATGTCCTAATTTTTCTTTCCAGAGCACTAACCATAATTTCTATGACAAGATGAACCCCATCATTTTGTTCCTTTTTAAATTAAATGTTTTAAGTGTTACCAGTTTATTCCAATCAAGATGGCTTCAGGTGTGCCATACTTTTGTCATAAGTAAGGCTGTTAGCACTCTAGTTGTTCTTTAGAACACTCTGGGAAGCTGCAGTAGAACACAAAGGAATCAACTGACAGTCTCTGCCCTTGTTGGATGTACATGTTTTACTGAGAATGTCAGACTTCATTCTCACATGACTGAGAAAGATAATGTGAATTTACAGAAAATATGCTCTCATTTTAGCTTCTGGAGCACCTTCCAAAACTGTATGGGACAAGCATGTGAAAATAGTTTTCTCTCAAACATGATTCATGATATCCCAGCAGAAGGTTTTTCACAGGGTAAAATCACCTTAGAACACACCACAATTCCTGAAATTAGTATGGTACCATCAACAAATGAATTCTAATGTAACTAAAGTATGTTATCACCCTTTATAGTTCTCCTTTTGGTAACCCTCAAAATCTTTGATTCACTACAATGCATTTCAATGCGGTACTATCATTTATATTGGTCCCAAGATGGCTGCCAGCAATTCCAGGATGAAGTGCTGACAGCCAATCAGATCTCACGATGACATGTGTGGTTAGGCTCCGCCCAGATATATATGTGTTTTTACTTTTGATTTTCTCAGCAACTACTGAACGGATTTACACCATTTAACAAAAGGGTTCTTTCTGAACCAAGAACTACCTCTTTGCCAAATTTGGTGTAATTCCGTTCAGCAGTTCGGGCTGTAGCCTTGCATAAAGTTTCCTATGGGAAATTGATTTTCTGACTCTTATTTTTTAATTTCTCCGCAACTACTGAACGGATTTACACCATTTAACAAAAGGGTTCTTTCTGAACCAAGAACTACCTCTTTGCCAAATTTTTGTGTAATTCCGTTCAGCAGTTCGGGCTGTAGCTGTGTCTAAAGTTTCCTATGGGAAAATGAATGGGGAAAACACGCTTTGGGACCCCCTTTTTCTCGGCCCCGCTTGACGAATCACCCCGAAACTTTCAGGGTAGGAGCGGACCGGAGCGGGCCATAAAGTTTGAAAATTTCGCGAAGATTCGTCAACCGACGCAAGAGCTATTTCAAATAGAATGTCGCGGATTTCCTATGGAAAATAGGTCCTAACTATAACTATCTACTGGCGACCGCCAGTAGATAATATATATATATATATATATAATATCTCTATCTCTTTCTATCTATCTATCTATCTATCTACATATATATATATTTATATTTTTATATCAGGGAAGTTACAGTTAGGCTCATATTTCACTTGTACAAAACCATTGAAATTCAGCAGTTATAGTTACCTGAGCTAACTATAACTTACACCCCGCAATGATCTCACAAATTATATCACTCATGACATGGTCAGTGGCATCACTCCATCCAGTGATTGTGAGTGTTTTCTAATAGCTTTTGTCTGTTAAACATACATAGTAAGGTACCAAGTTAAATTAATATACTTTGTGTACTACTAATGAGTGATTCCTTTTTAACATAGTTTATGTGAGTCACTGTGTAACTGTGTGTATCTGTGTGTGAGTGCTTGTCTGAGTGACTTACAGGTGTATGAGTGGCTGTATGGGTGTGTAAGTTGGTGTCTGAGAAGTTATGTGGGTGGCATAGTGGCTGTGTGAGTGGCTGTATTAGTGAGTGAGTGGGCGTGTCAGTGGCTGTATGGGTGGGTGAGTGAGGGGCTGTCTGAGTGGCTCTATGGGTGTGTGAGTGGGTGATCCTGTGACTGAATGGATGAGTGAGTGGGTGTCTGAATGGCTGTATGAGTGAGGACTGGATGTGTAAGTGGCTCTATGGGTGAGTGAGTGGATGTTTGAGGTAGCATTTGGTTGAGTTGGTGTGTGAGTGGCTGTCTGGAAGAGTGAGTGTCTGTGGGATATGGTTGTATGTGTGAGTGAGTGGCAGTGTGAGTGGTTGTATGGATGTGTGAGTGGGTATGTAAGTGGTTGTGTGGTTGTGTGAGTGAGTGTGAGTGATTGTATGGGTGAGTGAGTGGCTCTGATGAGAGGCTGTATGAGTAAATAACTGGGAATGTCAGTAGCTGTATGGATGAGAGTGTAGCTGTGTGAATGGCTGTAATGGTGAGCGCCTGGTTGTATGATCAGGCTCTATGAGTGAGTGAGTGGGTGTGTGAGTGGCTCTATGGATAAGTGAGTGGTTGTGTAAGTGCTTGTATGGGTATGTGAGTGGTTATGTGGGTGTGTGAGTGGATGTATGAGAGGTTGTTTGGGAGTATGTGAGTGTTTCTGTGGATGATGTCATCAGTGATGTCATCAGTGATGTCATTTGAGATGTCAACTGTGATGTCATCAGTGATGTCACTGACCATGTGATGAGTGATGTAATATGTGAGGTCATAAGCAGTGCATTCAGGGGCGTAAGCTATAGTTAGCTCAGGTAACTATACCTGCTGAATTTCTATAGTTTTGAACAAGGGTAATCTGACCCTAACTATAACGTCCCTGTAATATTTGATTTTTCAGTGAATTTCTAAGGTTTTTTAAATTAGATTTCCTATCTATAACGTCACTGTATCCTTTGATTATTTAATTGAAAACATGAATATATAAAAAACCATGTTCTCTTCTCCTGAAAAGAACGAGCCAACGTGGGTACATCAGGAAACTCGCTTTATTTTAAACCAAGGCGTAGGCATGACGCGTTTCGTCGGAATGACTTTCTCAAATGCCGCCATAAAATTGAGGTTCCCAGGTGTCCACATTAAAACACAATTGCCTCACTGCGATTGGATAAGGCATCGTGACAGGTAGAGGGGATGTCCTGAAACCCGGCACTCCGAAGTTTCTATGAAGCAGTCAATCAACGTAGGTACTCCCCAAGTGGGCGGTGACTGCTACCTCCCCTCTTTCCCAGGATCTTACTGTGGAAGAAAAGCGGCTTTCCTGGACCCTCACCCCGCCGCTAGGATCCCAAATTCAACTTGGAAACATCACCTCAGTAAGTGGTATTTCCTCGTGCAGTCACGGTCCAAATGAATGGCAGAATTGTAGTTGGGGAAAGCGGCGGTTCGGCGGTTCCTAGGAAAACCAAAAAGATGCCACTTCAGCTGACGAACTGATTTTGGGGTGGGTGCTCAGTGTGCTGTGGCCGCACACAAAACATAAAACCATGTTCTCTTCTCCTGAAAAGAACGAGCCCACGTGGGTAAATCAGGAAACTCGCATTTATATATATATATATATATATTCACTGAAAAAACCACAGGTTTCAGGGACGTTATAGTTAGTTGCACATTTCACTTGTACAAAACCAGAGAAATTCGGCCATTATAGTTAGTTGAGCTAACTATAACTTGCGCCCCCGCGATGCACTGCTGATGACGTCACATATTACATCACTCATGACATGGTCAGTGACATCACTGATGACATCTCAAATGATATCACTGATGACATCACTGATGACATCATCCAGTGACTGTGTGTTTCTGTAAAGTTTAAATATGTTTTATATATATATATATATATATGCCAAGGTGTATTGAAGAATGAGTGGGTGTATAAGTGTCTGAATGGATGATTTAGTAGGTGCGTGACTGACTGTATAAGTGAGTCATTAAATGTGTCTTACTGAATGCATGGGTTAGTGACTAAACTGTGTGAATGTCTGTATCAGTCTGTCAGTTGGAGTGTAAGTGGCTGCATGGGTTGGTGAGTAGCTACATGAGTGTCTATATGGGTTATTGATTGGTTGTCTGAGTATCTGTATGGGTGTCTGAGTGTCTGTGTAGGTGGGTGGGGGGTGTGAGACTCTGTGCATAGATGTGTGAGTGGGTGATTCACTGGGTGTATGGATTCAAGAGTGCATCTGTGAAGGGCTGTATGGGTGGGTGAATGTGTGTATGGGTATGTTGGTGAGTGAATGAATGTCTCAGTGGTACATGTGTGAGTAACTAAATATGTGAAAGGCAGTATATGTGAGTGTTGGAGCATATAAATGACTATATGTGAGAGTGAGTGATTGTGAGAGTGGCTGTATGGATGAGTGTGTGCTTGTATCAGTGATTGTATAAGAGAGTAAGTATGTTTTTAGTATCTGTATGAATAAGTGAGGTGGTGTGTGTATAACTGTATAGGTGAGTAAATAGGAGTGTGATTGATTCTTTGCATGACTGACTATGTGTGTTGGTAACTCTATGGTGAGTGGCAGTGTGTGAGTGTCTGTGTAGGTGTATGAGTGCATATGATAGTGCTGTATTGATGAGTGACTGCATGTACAAGTGACTGTATGGGTGAATGAGTGGATGTGTGTGTAGACCTAGGAATCAGTGAGTGGGTATGTAGTAACTGGTAATGGTGTGTCTTTGGTTTCAAAAATAGTAGTCTGCACTTTAGAGTGGGTGTATCAAAGGTTATATTAGGGTGTGAGGAGGTGTATCAGATTATCACATGGATGATGTCATCAGTGATGTCATCAGTGATGTCATTTGAGATGTCATCAGTGATGTCATCAGTGATGTCACTGACCATGTCATGAGTGATGTAATATGTGACGTCATCAGCAGTGCATTGCGGGGGCGCGAGTTATAGTTAGCTCAACTAACTATAACGGCCACATTTCCCTGGTTTTGTACGAGTGAAATGTGCAACTAACTGTAACGTCCCTGAAACCTGTGTTTTTTTCAGTGAATTTCTAAGGTTTTTAAATGCTAATTTCTACCTATAACGTCCCTGAAACCTATGGTTTTTTCAGTGAATTTCAAAGGTTTTTTAAATGCTAATTCCTAACTATAACGTCCCTGAAACCTGTGTTTTTTTAGTGAATATATTATATATATATATATATATATATATATATATACAAACCCTTAAAGGATTAAATTAATTTTCTTTTGAATGTGTCAAATAGAGAGTGTTGGTTCCAGGGAAACTAGTGGGTCTTGCCAGGGAGGGTGTCAGGAGTGGATGTCAAGTCATGAGCATTATTTAATTTAAAAAAATCAACTGTGAATGAGGGGGTCCAGGTATGCTTAGGCTTAGGTTAATGGACAGGCAGTGAGTGTAAAAGAGGGAAGATCCCAAGGGTGGTGGGGTCCCTCCATGACTCCTCTGTCACTGCTCAGTCTCCATCTCTGTGAGGTGCAAGTGTTACTTTCAGAACTTTAGGAATACCTTTAATCTGATGATAGTGAAACTGTATAAAGATAAGGGAAGAGCAATATAACTTGTGGGTCTTTGTAGTCAGGAAACACAGATTATGAGGATAAAGGGGGCGGGGTCAAGATTGGTTACAAAAGCAGATTTGCTTCTCTGTTAATCTTTATATGCTTTTACTATGGTAGCTACTAATCATCAGTGGCTTCTTTTTCTTTTCTGCTTCAAGGACAATCAAAGGAAACCAAGCGGGGGAAAGGGCAAGGTTAGTGACAGGGACGCCACAGCAGTCATCTTCACGCTGAAGAAGGCATGTCTACTGTAAGAAAAACATGTTTAACTTTTTTTCTTTAGTAATAATTATTTTCAATTCTTTATTGAATAGCAGGCCTTCTATATTTTGTTTTTTTGTAGTTTTCCTGACTTTAACTTTTATAAATTTTGGTGGCTGTTGTGCCACATACCTTCTGTTTCCTTCAACATTTCCTTCTTTTTCCTATCCGTGTTTTCTCCTGTCTCTTTTGGTGTTTTTCTTTCCTTTTCCCTCTTTTTATTACTGTGGCAGCAATCAAACTCCCCATACCCCCGTTTTAGTTTTCTCCTTTCCCATCCCTTTTCTCTTTTCATTATTCATTGTTTTCCTTTTTTATTTTCTAGCCCTTTCCATCATGTTTGAAATTGTTATGTCATTGAATTTTGGACTATTTTGTTTTTAAAAAGGTAGACTTAAACATTTCGAAGTGATACTTTGTTAGCAATAATTTCAAATTCTTTAGGAATTTTTCACTTGTGAAACTACTGCAGTTGGTATTGATACAGATAAATAAGTGCAATTTTTTCCAGAGTCAACCAATGAGAAGCAGGACGAGGACAACCACGGTCAAGAGATAAAGCAGGAAGAGGCTGCTGGGGTGAATGGTAAGTTAAGATTCTTTCTTAAGGACAACTGCTGTATTTGTTCATCCTAACAAGGTGTTTTTTCCTTTCCCCGAAGCCCAGCCCTGCAACTCTTTTTATGTTAACCACCTTACTATGGTTCTGCCTCTCTGCCATTTAAATGAATGGGTAGAAGATGTGTGTTGCTTGCCTTTACCTACCACGTCCCGTCCTGTGCCCATCCTCTCCCATCCTATCTTATCATGTGCCTAGTTCTTCCCATACCTTCTTTCTAAGTTCCCTACTATGCAATCCCTTACACTGGTCCTTTAAGCACCTAAATTATCCATAGGCATTACAAAACCTAGCCTAAGCCGTGGGCTACAGTTAAACTTGTCTAACACTCACTCGCTCCCTAACCAAAGAACATTATTTGTTGTACTAATAATGAATTAAGAGCAGGGTGTGGAGTGAGAAAAGAGTCAGGTTGAGGAAGAGTGGGGCCACTGGAATTAATATAATGTGCCAATAGCATGCTGCCCTGTTAGAACAACTAATTATGTGACATGAAACGTCCAAGAAATTTGCTTTCAAAATTAATGTAAAAGACACACAATTGATGGACGGAATGCAGAGCAAATCAAAACATTCACCCCTAGTCAAGAGATCTGGGTTAAATCCATCATTCTTTTGCTCACCATGCCTCCCCACTTTAGACCTGGCCTTATGCAAATCAGTCTTGACCCTGCGCCTCATGGGAACAGTCCAGCCCGAACTGCCAAGCCAGGTCCTCCCTGGACAGAAAACAAGCATCCTAGGACCGGTTTTGGTGCTTTAACCCTCATCAGCCAGGATAGCTTGAATCCAGTGGCACAGTGAGCCCGGGTCCCATATCTGGGCATACCCGGCGCACTTAGGGCGAGGAAGCAAAAGATACACAATTGATGGACTGAATGCAGAGCAAATCAAAACATTCACCCCCAGTCAAGAGATCTGGGTTAAATCTATCATTCTTTTGCACACCATGCCACCCCCAGTTTAGACCTGGCCATATGCAAATCAGTCTTGACTCCTGTGCCTCATGGGAACAGTCCAAAATTAATGTGCCACATTTTTCCGTGTTAGTATAACTTTAAAGTTTGGTCACTTTTAGTTTCAAACAGAAGTTAGTAGTGTCACGGCCACCTCATTAACTGTTTTTTAAGCTCTTTCCATTAGTTTGAGCAAAAAAAAAAATGTATTAATAATTATGTAGATGTTGTGAGCTAATTAATGGCAATTATTGCAAATAGTAATTAAGCATAACAAATTACATGGACACAGAATCATATAATTACCATGGCACTAGAGAACCTGCAACATTGTGTGACTGACACTATACAACCATATTTTTAAAATGGCTGCAATTAATGTATTGTTCTCCTTTATTCAGACCAGCCTGCTGCTATAGTCAAACCCCATGCTAAAAAAGCCTAGTGGTAGTTAGGGGCTTGGTGCATCAGGCCAAAATGGAGGCCATGGTGGATACCTCCTGCAGGCTGGGGGAGCTGGAGGAAGAGGATGCAGTATTTCAGACCATCAACCTCGCAGCCGGCTGAATAACAACACAGCCACCACAAGCAGTTGAGCAACACCACCATTACTGCCCACTCAGCAACCAGACACTTCTTTTCCACTACATCCATAGAAGCCCTCCTCTGTGAATCCCTCAAGGGCCTAGACACTTTGTAGAGGGAACATTAGGATATCAGATGGCACAGCATGGCCATAAACACTTCCACACAATATAGAGGGGATTTATAGTAGGTAGGGAATGGGTTTGTTGTGGGTGGAAATAAGTTGTGGAAAGGGTAGGATAGGGTGTTTGTTATGGTTTATCAAGGTGCTAAGTCTGTTGTTGGTGGTCTGTTGTTTTGAGTTGGAGAAGGGTGGGATAGGCAGTTGCGGGTAGTGTAGATGGTATCGGTAGCTGGGTTTTCTTTTTCTTTAAACACTGTCATTTTTTACTCCCAAATGGTCTCTTCCATTGTTGGGTTATAGGTTTGCTTTACTATCTGTTAATCTAGTATCTAGTAGAAACCAGGGAAGACCCACCTATCAACTGACAGAGGTCCAAACCTGGCCCATCAGAAATCACAAAGAAGTTCCATCTTCATCTTCCTATCTCGCGCAACACGGGCTACCTTGGCAGGCCACCACCAATGTGGGTCTCTTCCCTTCTGCAATCAGTGTTAGAAATGTCACCATTCATATTTCCCTCTTGTGGCTTATTGTAACTTGATCCACCTTCCAGTAGTAAGAGCTGTGGTCCTTCTCTCTAAACTCACCACTAGGAAGTAGTAAGCATTGAACAGATGCCCTGAATCCAAACCTCTCCCTTTCTACCAGAATACAGATCGAAGTAAACTCATCTCTCCTGTGAGTAGCCATTGATGTAGGGATATTGTTTAGAGAACTAACTGCTGACAGCCATAACAAGGAACAGGCCACTGGAAATATGGTTTCTTACTTTGAGTGGAGCTGATGAACCAGCAAAAAGAATTCTGCAACATGAAAAAAGAGAGAGTTGGCAGTAAATCCATAACAGAGGCTAGCATTAATCAACACAGGAGACGGCATAATTTTTACTAAATTAAGCATCATATTTTTCAATTATAAAAGTAAAATGTTACATATAATAAAGTTATATAAATGATAGGGAAAGTATGGATTATTTTATTTCACGCCGCCTTATAGGTCAAGGATCAATATGAGGCTTCTCTAGCAACTATAGTCTACGTGGAGCGTATAAATTGAGTATGTGCTACCAAGCCTTAGCCCTTCATTGATATTCAGCACTAGGATGCCTGATTGCCAGGCTGGGTGAAAGGTGTGGGTAAATTTGCAGTTTTTATCCTTGCCTTTTAAAAATTTAGCATTGCTTACCCCACAAAAGCTCTGCTAAGTGTGAGATCTGTTGATGACGAAAATAGATTGCAGCACAAAAATCTCACTACTCGGTTGAAGACATCTAGGAAATCAATCGATAGGTACAAGGAATTTGGGAAAAGTTGGGAGAGAGAAAGACATATCATTCAGCTACTCAATGGGCATGCTACATCTGGCATTAAAGGAAGATGACATTTAAGATAACCTGTTCAAACAGTATTTACCAATCCACAGGCACTCAAGCTAGTTACCTAGACTCAAACGCAAAATAGGGAGGAAACACAAAGTTAAAAACAAATGTCAAAAATGGATATTGCATAAAATGGTGTAACTGCCTTTTGGCATTGTCTGTGTTGGGAACAGGGCTGAACCACAGACCAGGAGCACCATGGAGGCTTCTTGAAGAAGAGAATACCTGTTGTATGAGGAAAGAAAAGGGCAATATTTGAAAGTTGAGGTAAGCATGGTGCATGCAGAATCAGAGGAAAGACCATAAGCTGCCTACCATTATCTAACTCCAATCCCGTACTAGTCCCAGACAACCAGACAGCTGGCTCCATGTACCATGAATAATTGATCACCCAAACAATAAAAAGCCAAATTAAGCTATGCTGATCATGTTTTAAACATATTTTTTATTGTTTTGCAAGACAATTATAAAAAGCACAACAGTGACATCACAAGCTTATGCCCCTATCAACATAGTATATGTTAAATCATTCAAGTATTATTACCATTATAGGCACAGCCGCTTTTCCCACTAACCTGCGTGAGATTGATTCAGTGATGGATCGGCCTACTAAGGATAAGGTAGGGGTGGTCCCAATCAATGGGGCATGTGAATAACCGGATACCTCAGCAGTAGTGTTCAATACGCATTTCAAAACTTCATTTGGTTCATGTTAAATAAAACCATAAAAGCATCATATCAATACATTAAAAAGGGAAATAAAAGCATCCATCTCACAGAATAACATCAGTTCATGAAATCATGAATAAATATAAAAACTGGATTTAATATAAAATTGTTAAAATATGTCTAATAAAACACCTAACATAATGCACAACGGCTTGGGCTCTAGGCCACATAATAAGAACATAGAGCACATTAATTGATTTCATCCCCTAAGTCATCCAGAAAATCTCTAATATGAAGCACCTTAGAAAGAAACAAAGCAACCCTGTAATACACTGTCACATCCCCTAGATTGTACATATAAAGGCCACCTGATGATGAATAATTCTTTCTTGTAAAAAGAAAGATTTTACATAGATTTTCCTGGCATTAAGTAATACTCACAAAAAAGTGCTAAGTTCTGGATTGTCTGCTCCAATTGGTTGTTGCAGGGATATTTCCGGGTAATGGACCCCCACCCTTCATTTCTTGGAAATGCGGTCATACAATGAAGAATAAGAAGGCGAAAGTGAGTTAAAAGGTACCTATGCTGAACATTATTCGTAAGATACAATTTACAACCTGACTGGTCATTCAGTACGGTGCAACAACTCACTGACACCTCATGGAGGTCTGTTTGAAACCTTTTCTCTTGACAGACCCTGAACACATAGGGCCCGATTCACAAAGGTAAAGTTAGACGGAAGTCTAACTTTATGACTTTTGGTATTTACAAATTAACTACTCGTAAATGCCCTTTGTGAATAGAAATTCAACGGAGCAGTTTACTTTCTTCGAGCGTAGTGAGACAAGCACAGGAAAATGGATTAATTAAACTTCCTTGGGGATTTACTCTTGGGTTTTCATTACCCGCGTTGACAAATCATATCAGAGTTGCTGCATAGTTTCGCAATTGACATCGCATCGAACTAGATGTTCTTTACAATCCGCACTGTGCGGACTATTCACCTACGGGAATAGTGACCTGGCCGGCCCATCCTCGGCACAAGGAATAGGTTGCTTCCCCTTCCCTTTTGTCCTGAAGAAGACCCGCGAGCGGAGGTTTTAAATTACCCTCTAAGCACAAGTCGGGTCAAAACGTTGATGGCATATACCCCCAGCAAGGACCTGTACCATACTATATCACCCTGCCCTTTCGCCTGATGGTGCATTTATGCACATTGAAAAAGATCATTAAGTTGTAGGAATTATACTAAGGACAGGTCTCATTATACTGGTTTGTGTTGTAAAATATAACCAGTATCAACATCAAATGGATACTAAGTTGACTATCTACAGCCTGTTATTTCCCTTTTTTTCTATTTTAAGCACAAGCACTTTCTTCTCCTCACACCTTTTCCTTTGAGCAACCTACTCAAATTCTCAAATAATATGTGGTAATGTCTTTACCAATTTTTCACATTGAAAAAGAAAAATGAAAAGTAAATAATTTTTGATAAAACAGAATGTGGGTGTGTTTTCTCTTTTCTCTTTCAGGTGCTAACCACAGATTAATTCATGATCTATACTGTATTGATTACCAGCTGTTGATTATTTGGCCAGCACCCACTAAAAGTTTGTCTGACTTTTTGCATTCTTACGTATCAGGTCTAGGACCATTTGTTCTTCATAGCATAATGAGCCAGAGTATTCCAGCCAACATCACTATACCCACAGATTAGGGGATGGGGGCATGCCGTGATATTAAAATCACTAGCCCGGTCAATAAATCGTTCAAGGTCTATTTCTAATGCTTTGACCACATCCACCTTTGTTGAATCAGAAATATCATTGTAAAAATGTATGATAGTTCTGAACATTATTTCCCAGTGTAAGTGTGATGAATTGGAAATAACGAGAATTTGTAAGGCTTTTCTTAATTCGTGGGGCTACACTAGTAGATACAAATGTTGCCAGGCCCCCCTTCAACCTGCTGCTGTTGGACGGGATTGCAAGGGAGTTAAAAGCTGCAAAGCCATCCAAATCTATTGTGTTGGATGCCCATATTCCTTGTATGCATACAATGTTTTCAGATTTAACATATTTTACCCAGTCCTCTGTGTCCATTTTATTGCCAATGCTAGCAATGTTCCAGGTGGTAACGGTAGGCCCACTATTCTCCTTAACTGGGGCTTGAGTGAAGGATTCCATTGTGTTGCTACCACCAACGTGCAAAGATTGGCTTGGGTAGGGGATTTGATCGAAAAGACCGTCTTGAAGATCCAGGTGCCAAAGGGCAGCAAAACTGTTATGAGTTTACATCTAGAAAGAGAAAGGGCTCTTGCCTCTGGGGCCTGTAAAAGAAACCCAATGGTAGGGTTTTAATTGGTTAGGGAGGCTACCCAGGATGTGGATCCTTGTCATAATATCCTTAGTGGCTGCCTTATCTTTGAAATTAAAAACTATGCAGTCATTGTTGTCTCGTTTCCGAGAGTGGCTCACCCATCCAACCCTCAGAGCAATATTAATCTGCTTGTACAAAAGCACTTGTCCCTCTATTCTGCCATTAATCCAATGTACTACTTTATTCATAAGCTGGTGGTGGTCTTCCCTTGTAGCTTGCCTCAGGGGCTGGGGACACCTTCTAATACCATCACATATGGGGTGGCCTGTGGAGGGAGTTGCAAAGTTGGTAGCATCATAGATCTTAGAAGGTGATTGTCCATGGGTTTTGGAGGAGCTCAGAGTTCCTGTTTTTTGGCCTCAAGGCCATTAGGGCCGTTTGATGGTCATTGCGCACAGCTGCTATGAACACTCTGCCCTCCATTACGCTGTGAGTTGATCTCTCAGAGGCACTATTAGCAGCCACCCCGGGAGGCCCCCTTGGTGGGCCATTTCTCCATGGTGGGGGCCCCTCTTCGGTATGCCTCCCTTGCAGGAGACGAAACCGGAACATCCTTCTTGGCATTTGCTGCTAGCCCCCAAATCTCCCCTCCCTGGGTGGTGGTTTCAGTTTTGAGAGGGCTTCTTCAAATTTGGTTAGTCGTGCTATAATGGGTCTCAAAGCAGCAGAGAATGATGATAGCACGCCCTTGGAGATCTCATCGACAGGAATTTACACCAGGCTGCAAGCCCTTGATGCTGTTTTCTCCAGTGCTATACTCACCCAAGGGAGAGCATGGGCAAGGTCTTTTAGGTCTTGCACCTCCCTTTGCTCTTTTCCTTTTCCCTCCTCGGGATTTCCTCTTAATCCCTTTGTCTGAGACTTGGCACTGGGGTTGCATTTCTTCCCCCTAGTCCCTTAATACTGGTACCGAACTGGTGCCTGAATTGGCAGATATGGGTGCAGAGGCTTGAGTCCCATCAGTTGGACTGAAGTTACGCACCACAGTGTCATTTGGCTTGGCTTAAGAACAGGCTTGAGAACAGACAAGGGGGAAGAGGACAGTGATAACCACCTCTCAGCCAGCTGGATTTCTTTATTAATCACACTTACTGCTCACTGTTGAAAACTGTCCAAGGTCGTACTCATTGTGGGGGCTGGGGGATTTGCTTTGTGTTAGCCCATGTAAAAAAAATATAAAATATGTAGCACTATGAGACACAGGTGCAGGACATTGCCAGGCTCCTCCTCAGCCCTGTTAGACATTGGGACAGGTAGATCCTTGCTGGCAAAAAAGTGGGAGGGGGGCACAATCCAACCTCCAACCCATCACCAGCAGACAAGTAGCAATACTTGGAGACCCAATATGAAGCTATGGCACTGTTCTGTTCTGCCCCAATTGCGACATGTGGTGTGTGTGGGGGTGCCCTTACTGACCCCACGAAGGAGGCCCCAACAGGCTACCATCCATTTAGTTGCCCAGACCAATTGCACAGCCAGATAATAGTCAAAATCAAGGACTGCGAGGCCACCCTCGACCACAGGAAGTCGAAGTCTGGCCAAAGAAATTCTATGATATGTGCCCCAGAGTAAGGACAATAGCAGATTGTTTATTTCCTGAAATATGGTATGAGGTACTCAAATGGCGAGTGTAGAGAACAAGTACATTAGGCAGGGCAACATTACCATCATGGCCAGAGAGGCATGACCCGTAACTGACAGCAGTAGAGTATGCCAAAAGCTATAGTATGACATAAATTAATGAGGCAATTGTTGCTCATAGAGTACCCTGTAGCAGTTGAGTTTCTGTTCGATAGACCCACACTCCCAAATAGCAGAAAGTGTACAATTCCCAATGTAAAGTTTCAGCTATATCTGGCATCGTGTCTCATTTTCGGATTCCTGGATGGGGTGTACATGAGATTTATTCCAGTTTACCAACAGTCCCGACACAGCGCCAAACTCAGTGAGCGCTTCCACTGCTCCCTCCACATCATGGGGCTCCCCACAGAGGTAGAGCAGTAGGTCATCTGCGTACAGTGAAATATAGTGTTCTGTTATTGTTGACCAACCCCGGTAAGACTGGCCCTTCCGGAGTATGAGAGCAAGTTGTTCAATCACCATGGCAAAGAGCACTGGGGATAAGGGGCATCCCTGCCTGGTGCCTCTTTCAATACTGGAGGCATCAGAGGTAAAACCCACAGTCTTCACACTTGCTATTGGATCAGTGTAGAAGAGTTTGGTCCAGGTGAGGTAACCTCTGCCCAACTCCATACTAGTCATGAAGAGATACAAATATTCTCAACAGAGGGAATTAAATACTTTTTCCATGTCCACTGCCATCACCAAGGCCTGAGGACATGTTGCGGGGAGATTGGAAAACATTTATTTGTTGTCTTATATTTTGGGCTGTACTGTGGGTTGGAATGAACTCGGACTGATCTGGGTGAACAAGAACATGAAGATGGGGTTGTGAGTGATCTGGTGACCAACTTTGCTAAGGCAGTATTGAGAGTGGTCTACAGGAGAAAGCAAGGTCACCTTCTTTTCCAGGCTTCAAAAGTGGTATCAGTAGGGGCTCTCGCATAGTGGAAGGGAGAATTCCCTGGCCCTGTGCATGGTTATAGATCTTGGCTAACCTGGGGGCCAGGATTTCACTGCACCTGGAATAAAACTCAATCTGTTTCAGGGGTCTTACTCCAAGCCAGGGACCTGATAGCTCCTTGCACCTCCTGCACCTGAATATCCTCCCCTAGGGCTATTGCTGTCTCACGTCCTACTCTGGCGGTTCAAGCTTTCAGGACATACATATACAATGCCTGGGGACCAGGGTTTGGAGGGCAATAGAGAGTAGGGGTGTAGTAGTCCCGAAACTCTGCATTTATGTCTACCTGGGTGTATACCCAAGCCTCATCAGTTTTGACACAAAATAATATTTATTGGCAGCCAAAGTAGGGGTCAGCAAGCCAAGCTAGTAGGCAGCCAGAGTTGTCTCATTAACTATGGGCTTTAGTGGTGTATTGACGATAGCCATATCCTCTCAGCCTCTCCAGTAATTCCAACAGTTTCTCTTTTGCTGCCAGTACCTGCTGGCGCTCCGCGGGGTCTCGGGGGCCCTCCCTCTATAGTTGGTCAAGTAAGTGTTCCTGTTGAGTAGTTTCTTTCAGTAAGTGAGTCTGAATCTTTTTCGCCGCCGCTATGCAATGGTCCTTGATCACTACTTTGAATGCATCTCACTCTGTTAGTTCAGAGGAGGCGGTCTCCTCATTCACTGAGAAATAGTCTCGGTTAACAGTCACCAATGACTCTCACAACACAGGGTCCTCAAGGGTCTCTGTACACAGCTTCCAGGTTGGAATTGGTGGCCTAGGGGCTTCTGATCCCAAGCTATGCCGATTATGTCCATGACATTAATCACTTAGGGCCTCATTTATGAGGTTTTACCTTAGGGCAGTGCCGCAGGCCTCCCTGCTGCGCTGCCCTACGGTAAAAGAAAAGGGCAGGATTGCGCCGTATCTATGGGATACGGTGAATTCCTGTCTTTTTTCGCTGCACCGGCGCACAATGGGCTGCCGTGCGCCAACGCAGGCACCTTGGCACCTTGGTGCAAGGGTGCCTGTGTTGAGGGGATGATTGTTTTTGAGCAGGAAGGGAAACCTTCCTGCACAAAAACAATCACAAGAGGCTTTTTCCTTTTTCTATGTGTGCTGCATTCTGCAGCACACATAGAAAAAGGAAAAACGAGGAGAAATAAAGCTGTTTCTCCTCGTTGTGCGTCCCTTACGTCTCCCCTGGCGAGGCGTAAGGTTTTGGCGCTGCCTCAGATTTACGATTTCTCGTAAATCTGGGGCAGTGTCAAAATGCCATGGAGTTGCTGAGAATGCCCCCAGCAACACCCATTGCACGCCCCTTTAACGCAGAAAACTGTGTTAAAGGGGAAGATATTTACAAGGCAGCATAAAGCCAAAAAAAGTGGCTTAGTGCTGCCTCGTAAATATGGAGCACGCTCCTGTGCCACGAAACGTCACAAAAAGTGATGTTCCGACGGCGCAAGGGGCCGCATAAATAATGCCCATAGGATTTGCCACTGGAGACACTAGTCAGCCTTATTTTAAATAAATCACCTCTTTCCAGTTCATAAGGGAATGCCACTTTTAATTTTTCTCCACAGAAATAGATAGAGATGGCCTCTTCTCCTAAATGTTGTTGAAAGAATATGAAGATTTAATTTTTTTTGTTCCAAAAAGAGACAGACCTAATGCACAAGAAAAGTAAAATAAATTAAGACTTAGAGTCAAGTTAAACTGAGAGGTCTCGGAAGAACCAAGAGATGCTGTCATGCAGTTAGAGAAAAGCCGACCAAGTAACACTTCCACAGACACAAAGAAGTGTGCTCTCAGAATGTCATCCAAGCATTGAAAATATCAGGCTTACCTATGCCCCTCTCATCTGTCATATCATTCATTTTTGCCATTCTTTATTTATTACAAGTCGCCTGTTCCAAGCATGGTAGCAATATATGCAGCTCTATTTCCATGAAAGCCACACACACATAGGCAATGCAGTCCTTTAAGTTTTCAACTATATATGAAAGGTTATGCAAGGAAGTCATGTTGCCCTTTCAGGAACTGGAAGGTTCAATTGCAGACTTAGAGGTCATTGATTATTGCAAAGTTATGGTTAACCTTAACGTTGAATTAGTTGTCTTTCTTTGTCACCGCCACTCAGTTACCAGGCCAAAATGGCTGTGCCCTTGAATGTTTGTCAGTGCCCAGCAAACTGGTCAATTTAAGTGTATTTATTCTTCTGGGAACACCACATATAAAACTACAAGGGGAGGGGGTTATTCTTGTCTTTTATTCTTTTTACAGCAGACATTTTAGTTGTGCTACTAGTGTATTCATTTGAGTTTTTAGTCCAAAATGTAGAGTTAATTTTCACATTCAGAGACTTTATCTAGAGGACGAATACTCCCCATTTGAGATGTCTGAGAAATCACCCTCAGTTACTGTTATGTCTTCTGGAACCTGATAAATATTTGGGGATAAAATGTTTATTAATTTTGGTCATTGTCAGTCTCTCCTTGTTTTGATGAGAGAGACTGGTCCTTCCTACCATGGCAATTGCATAAGTTGCACTGAAAACCCACTCAAAGGATACACTGTCTATAGGACACTTTATTGCCAGCCTGCTGAATTCTGATCACTGCTCCTTTTTGCCCTGCTAATACATCAAAAGCTGTTGATCCATGAGTAATTCTGTTTGGACATTCTAGTGGTCTTGTAACATCTTCTCTATTGTCATAGTTGTTAAAATATGCTTTTCCAAATTTCCAAATTTTCTTGAACTGCCAAAACCAAACCAACACAAAGGTTGGATGAAGTCATGCTGTTGATTTTTTTGGTTTAGTAGCAAATGCTTCTTGGAATAGTAATTGTTTTATCAGAGGTGGCTTCTGCTACAGCACTTGCAATATGTTTCTGGACTCAACGATACCGCCACGCTCCGCAGTCATTGGTGAAAACAGCACATCTGTTCTTCTTTGCAGTCGAAGTAGCATTTTTTTCATCTTCCAATTCACCCACTTTCTAGACAGTTCAATTGTTTTAAATAGGGGCAGACAGTGACAAAAAAGGAATAGAGCCCATTATGTACCCTTGATCCAGTATGGTGGCACAGATGTACTCTTCAGAGGATACCATCTCTTGTTGCAGCTTAAGATTTTTACTCAGTTGAAGAATTAAACTGTTAACCTGACCAGCTGCTTCTTCTCTGACATTTTATTTTACACAAATGGGCGTGTAGCAGATAATACGATAGAGAAGTTTGGCTCATGGTACATCCTTCTTAAATAAAAATCTCAAAAGGTAACAACATTTGGATAAGGCACGCTGCTAGTTCCCTTTTGTCAAATTCCATATTCAAGGCTTTTTTAGGTATATTCCTTCTACCTTGTAGCACAAAATCATTTATAGACACGCATTGCTCAAACATGCATTGCAGCATGAGGAAGGTGGAAGTCCAACTGGTTGGGCTCTCCTGCGTGTCTGCATTTACTGAGACTCTAAATGCAAAATAAAGGATCCTCAACTGCTTTTGGGCTTTGAAAAAAGGGCTGAAATGTGTGCAATTCCTTCAATCAATCAATCAATCAATCAGGGATTTGTAAGCGCGCTACTCACCCGTGAGGGTCTCAAGGCGCTGAGGGTCCGCAGATCTGTTTAGCCGAAGAGCCAGGTCTTGAGGGTCTTCCTGAAGGTGTTCAGGGATGGGGTGCGTCTGATGTGCCGGTAGCTCATTCCAGGTCTGGGCTGCAATGTGAGAGTAGGATCTTCCGCCTGCTCTGGCTCTGTGGATGCGCGGGGTTTCGGCCAGTGCGAGGTTGGAAGATCGGAGGTTTATTTTGGGTACGTGGAAGTTGATTCTGTCATTGAGGTATTTGGGTACGTTGTTGTGCAGGCATTTGTAGGTGTGAGTGAGGATTTTGAAAGTGACTCTTTTCTCCACGGGGAGCCAGTGGAGACTTCGTAGGTGTTGGCTGATGTGTTCGTGTCGGGGGATGCCGAGGACGAGTCTGGCGGCGGTGTTCTGTATTGTCTGGAGTTTGCGGAGTAGGGACTTGTTGATGCCGGCATAGAGTGCGTTTCCATAGTCCAGTCTGCTGGTGATGAGTGCGTGGGTGACTGTCTTCCTTGACTCAGGGGGGATCCACTTGAAGGTCTTGCGGAGGATGCAGAGGGTGTTGAAGCAGCTGGAGGTGACGGCGTTGACCTGTCGGTTCATGGTGAGTGATGATTCGAGTACGATGCTGAGGTTCTTGGCGTGGTCTGAGGGGGTAGGTGGGCTTCCGAGGGCGGTCGGCCACCAGGTGCTGTCCCATGCAGAAGGGGTGGTACCGAGGATGAGGACTTCTGTCTTCTCGGCGTTAAGCTTCAGGCAGCTGTTGTTCATCCAGACTGCGATGTCTTGCATTCCTTTCTGGAAACTGAGTTTGGCAGTGGTGGGGTCTTTGGTGAGGGAGAGGATGAGCTGGGTGTCATCGGCGTAGGATACGATGTTGAGGCCATGTTGTCGGACGATGGCTGCGAGGGGGGCCATGTAGATGTTGAAGAGGGTGGGGCTCAGTGATGAACCCTGTGGGACTCCGCAGGTGATTTTCGTGGGGTCGGAGAGGAAGGGTGGGAGTCTGATCCTTTGGCTTCTTCCAGTGAGGGATGATCAGATCCAGTCCAGGGCTGTTCCTTGTATGCCTGCGTCGTGTAGTCTGGCGACTAGTGTGCGGTGGGAGACAGTGTCAAAGGCCGCTGATAGGTCGAGTAGGATGAGGGCTGCGGAGTGGCCTTGGTCCAGGAGGGTGCGGATGTCGTCTGTGGCGGCGAGTAGGGCGGTCTCTGTGCTGTGGTTGCTTCGGAATCCGGATTGGGACGGGTCAAGGACGGCGTTCTCTTCAAAGAATCGTGTCAGTTTCCTGTTGACTGTTTTCTCTTCAACTTTGGCTGCGAAGGGGAGGAGCGAGATGGGCCGATAGTTCTTGAGGTCAGTGGGGTCAGCTGTGGGCTTCTTGAGCAGGGGTCTGACTTCTGCACGCTTCCAGTCATCTGGGAAGGTGCCTGTTTTGAAGGTGGTGTTGATGGTGCGTTGTAGTTCGGGTGCGATGGCAGCCACTGCTCTGTGGTAGACGTGAGGGGGGCAGGGGTCAGTGGGGGCCCCAGAGTGGATGCTTTTCATGGTCGAGGCGGTGTCTTCAGCCGTGATAGGTGTCCAGTTGGAGATGGTGGGCTGGCTGGTGTTTCTGGGGGGCGGGGGCTGTCTGTGGCGCCTGGTGGATGGTCGATGAAGTTGTTGTAGAGGTTTTTGATCTTGAGGTGGAAATAGGTTCCAAGCTTGTCACAGAGGTCTTGGGATGGGGTGATGTCTGTGGCTTCGCTGCATGGGTTGGTGAATTCTTGAATGACACTGAAAAGTTCCTTGGAGTTGGCCAGGATTTTGTTGTGGATGAAGTTCCTCTTGGTGGCTCTGATCTGGTTGTGGTAGTCCGTCATGGCGTCCTTGTAGGTGGTGTGGTTTTCGGTTGTCTTGGTGTTTCTCCAGTTCTTCTCCAGGCGTCTGCAGGTGTGTCTGGCTTCTTGGAGAGCGGTGGTGAACCAGGCGGCTTTCCTGGGGCGTTGTCTGTCGGGGTTGCGTAGCGGGGCGAGCTCGTCTGTGCAGTTGGAGATCCAGGTGTGGAGTTCTCTGGCTGCGTCGTTTGCGTCGGGTGCCCAGGTGTGGTTGTCTCGGGTGAGGGTGGAGTTAAGTTGCTCGTCGGTAACCTTGCTCCAGTTCCTTCGAGGTGGGCGTGGGGCTGGTTTGGGTGCCTTGGGTTTGTTGATGGCGAAGTGTACGCATTGGTGGTCGGTCCATGGCGGCTGCGTTGTGTGGCTGAATTGGACGCTGTTTCCTGCCGCGAAGATGGGGTCGAGGGTGTGTCCTGCTCTGTGGGTCGGTGTGTTGATGAGTTGTTTAAGTCCGATGGTGGCGAGGTTGTCACGAAGGATAGTGGAGTTGGGGTCGCTGGGGTTGTTGAGGTGGAAGTTCAGGTCTCCAATGAGTATGTAGTTTGCTGAGGCAATGGGGTGGGGTACGATGAAGTCGGTGATGGTGGTGGCAAAGGGTGTTCGGGGGCCGGGGGGTCTGTAGATGAGCGTTCCTCAGAGTGTGGCTTTGGGGGTGGTCTGGATCTGGAAGTGCAGGTGTTCGGCGGAGGGGAAGGTTTCGCTGGAGGTGGTGAGGCGGAGGGTGCTCTTGTGGGCGATGGTGAGGCCCCCTCCTGGGTGGTTGGGGTGGTCTTTCCTCTGGATCTTGTATCCGTCTGGGATGGCGGTGATGATGTCGGGGTCGAAGGATGCGTTGGTCCAGGTCTCTGTGAAGAAGGCGATGTCGGGCGAGAGAGAGTCGAGTAGGTTCCAGATTTCCATGGCGTGTTTGTGTACGGAGCGTACGTTGAGGAGGATGCATTTTAGGGTGTTGCCGGTGCTGGCATCAGCGGTGTTGGAGGCCGGGGTGGCGGTGAGGGTCTGGCGGCAGTGGAGGCAGGAGAACTGGCCGTCGGTCGTGTTCGGTGAGGCCTGTTGGCATTCTCTACGTTTTCCAGGGTTGAGTGCGAGGAGGGTGGTGGTGTCGTAGCGATGGGTAGTGGGAGGTCCAGGGTTCCTGGTGCTGGCCGCGGTCGGGTTGCGGACGGGCGCAGACGGGCTTGCCTTTGGCGCGTCGGCGGCATTAAGTAGGGGAGGTGGGAGGGAGGAGAGGCTGGGAGGCGGGAGCGGGGGAATTCCGGAGGGGAATTCCGGGGGGAATTCTGGGAGGGAGGGACCACAGGGGCAGCAGCAGCAAAAGGTGAAAGGAACAGGCAGGCACAAGAAAATAAAAACAGAGGTGGAATTAGAGCAAGACACAGATGGGCACAATAACAGTGGCACAACAGGGAAAAATTAAGAAAATAAAACGGCTGAGAAAGGTTACGGTGGTTGCAGGCAGTCTGGTCCCATTCCTTCAAGAGATGACAAGTATTCTGTGTTCTTCTTTTTGAGTAAGCACTGTACATTTAGGTTGCTGCAATACGCTACACGTAGCACTCTGAAATATTGTCCATCTTCCATAGATTTGAAAATATTACTGCCATTGTCTGTGGCAATGCACCCAAGTTTGATACCTCTGGGTTGAAGCCATTTGTAGATTTTAATATTAAATTCTTCCAGGGTATTGCCAGCAGTATGTGATTTCTCCATGCAGCTGATTGTCACAGTTGCAGCATACCAATAAATACCTTAAATAGCATCAGCAATGGAGGCAAGCCATTGCTTACCCTCCTTGGTTGAGAGCCAGAGTGAAGTGATGCACATGTAGGGTGTAGCTTGACACCTAGTTCACATGCCTGCACTAGATGGATGGACTGCGTAGCACTCTCTTTTACTGCATCAGTACCAATTACAGCTGTGATGATGCAGCTGCGGTACAGCAACCATTGAATAATAGGTCCTGCTTGGAATCTTCCATTTTGGACAAAGGACCTCCACAAATTTAAAAAATCCCTCTACTTCCATCAAGGAAAAAGGGAGGCACTCAAGAACCAAACTTTTGCTCAGTTTTCTATTATATAAAAGGACTTCATTATGGGTTCATTGGCACACTCCATCTTTGCTGAATATAGCCTCAATAGTGGGTTGTTCTGTTTGCTTTTTTTTTTATACCAATCCCACCCCAAGCGACCTCTGGGAATGTATGCTGCTTAGATGCTTTGGATTGATAGAGGCATCTCTCTTTTCCTTGTGCTCCGCTGACGTTGCTGCTGGTAATGAGTACAAACTAAATGATACAGGGCTGTTTCTGATGACAAGGTCTTAATCATCTGCACTTCCGTCTATCTGTTCAGGTACTTCTCTTTCTGCAACTATCCTCTTTTTAGGTGTTGTCCCACAGCATTAGATGTTAGTTTTTCATAAGGGCCATTTGCACCTTAGTACAATAATGTCCACCTGGCTTCCCACAACTCACTGGTGCGTGGCCAACTGTGCTGTCTGTAAAATGGTCCTCATTCAGCCTAAGTGTAAAAAAGTCCCAAATCGGGGAGGGCAGCAACCCTATACAGGAAAAGCTAGACGTTTTTGAATTATTATAGATGGAACAGGTGTTGTTAGTACAGGAGCAGGCTGAATAGAAGTGATCTGCTTTTCTTCAGGGCCACTCCTGACATGAACAACCACTGGATGATCTTCCTAACTGTCTGATAAGCTTTCTGGAATATTCCTTTCCCCTTGCCTGTTATGTTGGGACTCTGGGATGCAATCCATGTCACTTTCATCTGAAGGGGTGCTTGGAGAAGTTGGGGGAGTGGTCATTCCTTTCCTCGGAGAAGATGGTGAAGAGAATGTGTTGTAAGTAAAAACAGTTACAACATCCTGTTGTGCAGCAAGTTCAATGTTCTGCTCTGCTCCTATCTCAGGAAGATGAGGTACAGTAGACTCCTCTTCCTGTTGAGTTTCCTGGGAAGATTCAGTTTGCTGGGCAAATTCCAGTTCAGATTTACTGGTCTCAACCATGACAGGTTTCATTGCAGCACTAAGAGACATCTGCTTTTGTTTTGTTAGTAGCGAGTCTGCACAGAAAAGGGTGCAGCATTGCACATCTTGGTGGAAAAAGGAAAGGGTCTTGATGCCAGCAGTGGCAACAGACTTCTCCTCGCTGGCTGCTTTCTTGGCAGAAGTCGTTTATTTTGAAGCCATCTTCTTCAGTTCCTGATCATGACCAGTAGCACTTAGCAAAGATGTCTCTGGGCTCCAGCATTGATCAATTCACAGACTTCTCTCTGTCTCAGCCTTGGCCTCATGTAAATCCAGGCAAAAAAAATAAGAAGGAAGACAGTGTAATACAATTCATCATAACAATAATATATCCGTTATACATGAATGGCTTTGTTAGACCCGGAACTAGTTAGACTAAAATTACTAAAAATCCACCTCAATTATAAATGCCTGGTTTCTCTTCAGGGCCCATATGACCCATAAAGGAGCCAGAGGAGGCTGACAACAAAATATTAAATTAATAAAAAAACAATAATAACCATGGACTACAAACTACTATAACCAGTCGTCAAGCACAATATAATAACAGGAAATATATATGAGTAAAGCAAAAGAGCAAAAATATCTGTGGGCTTCTAAAGGGTCACAACACATCTCACAACAGAAGGCTTTTAAAAATGGCACAAAATTGCTAATAATCAATGCTAATAGTCCATAATCAGACATACACACAAATGCCCACACACACACACCTCACATCCATGCGCTTTTGCTGCCATCACCCCTAATATGCGAGCATGTGAAGGTGAAGGGGGCTATTGGGAGTCCTGGAAGCAGCCTGTATGTTAATTGGTGCTCAATCTACCCAGGGAGAAATGGTGTGCCGGTGTGAGTGCAGGGTGAATGATGTGCCTGGGTAAGTGTACGGGGAATGGTGTGCCTGTGTGAGTGCAGGATGAATGTTGCACCTACATGAGCACAAGATTAACTATGTGCGTGCCTATAGGGAAAACAATGTGCCTATGTACTTGCAAGGTGGACAGCATGCTTGTGTGACTACAGGGTCAGAGTGCAGCTTGCATTAAAGCTAGATCCAGTGGCGTTGCCAATGTTTGTTCTACATCAGGATCGGATGGGTGGAGGTCACTCTCAGCTGATTTTGGGCACAGAGTACTGCAGCCAGTCTGTCCATAATGCGTTTGAGTTTCTGTTAGTCAATAGATTTATTGAAGTCACATGATATAAATTATACCTCTTGGTTATTGGGCTTTATTATAAGTATATCCTTCAATTTAGTTAAACCTTCAATTCACATGGACTGTGAACAGGAAGAGGAGTGAATGTGATATATTTTTACTTACCCTATCCAAGTTTCCATGTTTATTGATAGTTTGAAATAATAATGTAATCATCAAAATACATAAAACAGTCACAAGTAAAAAGTCATAAAACAATAAGGCTAAAATATGCCAGACTGGCACAGATATAAAAAACAGTAATAAATACTAAATTTAAAAGTATATATATACAACAATTCATCAAGTATTCATCAAATCAACCACCCTATAAGACTCAACTTGGCATGTTATCTAATAGCTTTTGCCTCATTATCCAGGCTGTGTGCAAACACTTTTACACTGCCACTACCACGGTCGTAGAAGTGTCATTTTTGAAGATTTGTAGGCTTCTCCTCTTTCTGCTAGACTAAGGGATCAGCACAGAGGCATTATCCACCTACTTCTGGCTTTGGCATACGAGGGTGCAGAAGAATAGCAGATGTTTATCTGTTTCCATGACGGTTTTGCAGCACAAACAATAGTGTGACCCCTGGTTCATACACCCCATGAGGCGGTGATACCTGCTACTGGAAGCGTCCAATACCAAAACTGTAAGAACACTGATCGTGCCCGAGCCGGGCATATAAAATCTAAAAGCTCCTTGGCCTTGCTTATAGATTTATAGAATAGGAAAGCTTTTGTTAAACTGCAAGTGATGTTTCGATGTTCCCTGCTAGTGGCAGCTTTCTCATGAACCAGTTTTTTCACTATATGAGCAGCTGCTGTACAAATGGAGCAAGGCTCTTTCCAGAATTTTTCAAGCCCAGGTCGGTCCATGCCTTTTTCATGAATCCCAACCATTGTATTTTTACAGCTGATTTAATTCTTAAGATGTCTGCTAGCCACTCTCTAAAGTGGCACAGTTCACTAGTGCTCCAGATGAGTATTCAATATAGCAAGGGTCTTAACGCAGCCAACACAGCCATTTCATGGATGCCTAATTCCATACGTAGTGAAACAAGTGGCGTTCCATCCCTAGACCAGTAAGGGCTCTATGGAAATTATTTTCAACCACGCTCAAGGAATCTGTGTTGCAGTTGCCCCATAGTTCCGCACCATAGACAGCTGCCCCCCTTGCTTGGGCCTTATAAATTTCCACAGCTGGTAGAATAGGAGTCCAATTGGCCTTTTTTGCAAATTTGCATATTGCTCCAGCTCTGAGCTTCACCACAATTGTACTTTTTAAAATCTGCGTTTCCCAAGAACCTGTTTCAGCTAGTCTGATACCTAGGTAATCATGCTACCGCATTATTTCAAATGGTTCATTCTCCACTTTAATAATCCCCCTCGCCCTGCCTCTCTTAGCGTAGGTCATGAACTTGGTTTGATAGTATTAATTTCAAGACCATACTCTTCACAAAACTGATTGACTCTATCAGTCATATTTTGCAGGCCCCTCCTAGTTTTAGACAACAAAAGTGTGTCATCCGCAAAAAGGAGCACAGGGATTGTGTCCCCTGCTAGGTAGGTAGAGTCATTAACACAATTAAGCGAATAGCTGACACAGTTAATAATATATTAGAGAGAGTGTTGGTTCAAGAACACAACCTTGGCGCAAACCTTGGTCAACTGGGAAGGCCTCGGTCAATTCCCCACTCGTGCCACTCCAAACTTTGGCAAAGTTGCCCTTGTGAAGTAGTATGATTATGTGCAGTAGCTTAGGGGGCAACCCAATCCCTTGGAGCACATCACACAGTTTCCCTCTAGGCACCAGATCAAATGCAGTGTGAAGATCGATAAATGACACAAAAAGTACACCTTTGGCTAGGTCTATCGTTCTCCATTAGGAAGCGGAAGGGCAGGTCAGTGGCACGAGACTTGTGTCTAAAGCCTGCCTGCAGGTACAAGAGGATATGGTTCTCCTCACACAAATCTAGAAGCTGTACCAGGACCTGTTTACAAAAGACCTTTTGTAAATGAGCTATGAGGCTGATTGGGCAATATTCGAAGGTAATGCAGGTGTTTCCCCTTTTAAAATGGGCACAATCTCAGCACCCCTCCAAGATGTAGGGATGGCCTTTTCTGTCATTACTGCATTTGAAACTGCATTTATATAAGGCACCCAAACAGCATAGTCAGATTTGAAAAGATCTGCAGGGATCTTGTCGAGCCCCAGCTCTTTCCCTTGCCTAAACAAATGCCATGAGTTACAGGACAAGGGGGTTGACCCAGACAGTCACCAGGACCTGGGTAATGAACGGTAAATGAAAAATGACCCCAGTGGACACAATGTTAAGAAAACATCTTATAGCATCACCTGTAGGATTAATTCCAAACAGTTTTCGGTAGGTTAAACACATTTATTCATGTGAAACATGGAATCTCATGTTCACAGAGATCACATTAATAATATACAATTTAAGAAGAAGGTGCCCTAACGGGAAAGGAAGGGTAAGTGCAGCAATGTGCAAATGTGAGGGTAAGTGAGAGAAGGAGGGCAGTGCACAATATATACATCCAAATAATGAAAGAAGCCAGTCCGGCCTATGACACAAGGCCAATCAATTTTCAAAACCATAATATAAGGACACATGAGGAACCTATCACTGTTGTCCACAATGGTAAATACAAAATCAAGCCGTCGACGTTTTGACCCTGGGGATGTTTGTAGACAATTGGAGTTCTTACAGTAGGGTCTTCATCAGGACCAAGTGTGGGACACCTATGAATAATTAATGGGACCTATGTTAAGTACAGGTGATGAAACATTAATGAAAATAATAATTACTGCATAAAGCATGGGCAGAAAAAAAGTTACCCTTGAGCCACCGGTACGTGTGGTGGCGAGTTGGAAGTGGATGGGCCCTCAGGCTCCAGGGTCAGAAAGGGACGTTGTTTTGTGGCTGAAAAAACATATAGGCAAATATCAGCACAAGTAATGTATGGGGCGTGTGGATAGTCAAGACTAGTTTTCCTAACAATGGTCCCCAGTGACAAAGAATACTCGCTTACTTATTCAGTGGTCTCTATTTTCTATTTTCATAATCCTGGGCTTGAACAAATCAAAAATCTCGAAGTATCTAGAAGTAAGCACGAGACATCGAATTAATAATGTACCCCACCACTATGGGATAGACTAAACAAGATTCATAAGAGTTAGTGTGTCCCTCTGGACGGGGGAATAAAAGCATACCTCTCTCGTCCGTTTCACAGGTTTGTAAACGGAGCACTCAGTGCTTTCCCGTTGGGGCACCTTCTTCTTAAATTGTATATTATTAATGTGATCTCTGTGAACATGAGATTCCATGTTTCACATGAATAAATGTGTTTAACCTACCGAAAACTGTTTGGAATTAATCCGACAGGTGATGCTATAGGGTGTTTTCTTAACATTGTGTCCACTGGGGCCATTTTTTCATGTACTAAACAATTGCCACAGCATGAGCAGTTTCCTCCAAGGAAAAAGCTACTGGAGTCAAGTTTGGATTCAGCGGGCAACTAACGTCCCTCGGAGCAACAACTCTCTCGATTTTGTGGGATGTTGAATACAAATTTCCGAAATGAGCAACCCATTCACTGGGTAGGATTAAAGACTCGGCCAGTTTACCTGATTTACCGCCACTTAAGCTGACTAAAGACCAGGGGGCAGATTTACAAGCCCCTTGCGCCGCCGGTGCATCACATTGCGTGACGCACCGGTGGCGCAGCCTGCTAAGTGATATTTACAAGAACAGGTAAAGTCACCCTGCGTGACTTAACCTGTGCTTGTAAATATTGCCCCTGTTCACGCAACACTTTGCGTGTTAGGTGCGTGACATGGGTGTTGCTGTGGGTGTTCCCACGCAACACCCATGTCCACTGATGCATTTCCAGATTTACGAGAAATCGTAAATCTTGAAATGCGTCAGAATGCTACGCCACCCTAGGGGTAGCGTAGCGAGGTGCAACGAGGAGAAATGTTTTCATTTCTCCTCGTTTTTTTCCTCTTTCAATGCGTGCTGTCATTCTACAGCACACATTGGAAGAGAAATCACTCAATTGATTGTTTTGTGCAGGAAGGTGCCCTTCCTGCACAAAAACAATCTCCCCACGACGCAGGCATTCTTGCACCATGGTGCAAGGGTGCCTGCGCCGGCGCATGGCAGCAGTTTGTGCGCCAGCGCAGGGGGAAGCACAGAGATGTGACATATTGTTGTAAATATGTTGCATCCCTGTGCTTCAAAACTAACGCAGCGCGGCGCAGCAAAATGACTTGCAGCACCGCGCTGCATTAGTTTCTTGTAGATCTGCCCCCAGATTCTCAGATTTTCTTCTGGTTATTGGTTGTTGTGGCATCTAAGAGATCCAGCCAAATAACATTTTCCCATTTTACTTTGGCTTCCTTTAAGGTAGTCCGTTAGGTAGCCCTTGTAGAAATGGATATTTTTTAGTCTCCACTTCCAAATAAAGAACCCAGTAGTTGGAGGTCTGCCAAAGCAACTCGTATTTAATAGTAACACATGGTTGCACATAAATCACAGTGCTCAGGTGGCTATGACCAGAGTGGACAATTTACATAGTTCTGCGAGGGTTTTATACAGTTGGCACCAGCTGGGGCTGTGCAAAATATTTACAGAATGAACAATCCCTAACTAGATAAAAAGGTTAAGATTTGTTTTAGATCCTCAAATAATACCATACAATGAAACAAACGAGCACAAACATTCTCAGTGGACATTGCTGGTTCCTTAAGACATTGACTGATAATGACACAAACGAGCACAGACATTATCAGGGGACATCGCATGTTTCTTAAGACATGGGCAGACAATCAAACAAACAAGCATAAACGTTTACAAGTTGACACTGCTTGTTCCTTCTCATACAACTGCAGACAATTGAAAAATTAAGAGTGAACATTGCTAGATTAGCTTCAGATGGGCAAATGGCAGGTATGTCAACAACAGGTGTGTGAAGACATGAGCAAAACAAGTCTGTTTGTGCTAATTTAAAACACGTCAGCTAAGCACCAAAGTTTGTGATCAGAAAAATTCAGGGAAATACAAATGAAGAACTGATGTCCATAATAACAGAAAAAAACGTTTTTTACATCCTGTTTTCCCTGATATCCTGAATGACTCCAATTTTTATTGCTTCCAGTAACTTCGCATTAGCGATTTTACAGGACCTATTTGGATCCCCCTAAAGATTCCTTGGTAAAGAGATCCCTCAGCTTTGAAAACACTGCATTATACTCAATTAAAATGTATGCATTGTTAACCCAGTTTGCTAGCATACTTTCCATGTCGGTGGTGAAAATTAAATATAGATCCATAACTGTCTTAGGTGATGAACTCACTGCCTTCCACTTGACATTCCTCCTGTTGTCTGTTACTTCTAGATGGTTCTGGTGGCCATCTGCTTCGGGGGCTGGCGGCAAGGTCATCAACTGCTTCAATTTGAGAATCAGGGGGTTGTGATTGCCCTCATCTCACTCTACTACTGACACGTCTCCCAGTTTGCTCCAGAGTCTCACATCCAATAGGATGTAGTCAGTGGTACTATAATACAACCCTCTTCTTAATTTGGGAGCAGGCATTTAATCTGAGGGTGACCGACCATTATAAGCACGCAAACCTATGTGTAAAGGTGAGTTCCACCACTTGAAGGGCCGTCCTAGAAATATTTCTTCTTATTGGAGATGTAAGATCAGGGATCCACCCATATTGAGTCTTGGTTCGAAAGAAAGATTGAAGCTGCCAGCCACAAGGACGTGGTGGGATTCAGAGTGGGCTGCCAATATTCTGTCCAGAATTTGGAGAGTTTGGGTTTCCTGCTTATATCCGCCTCTCCTAATGTATATATTAATTACCAAGAGGGGTTTGAATTTTGAACAAGAAAAAATTAGCCTTTGAACATCTGGGGAACCTTTTTCAAGTACAAACATGGAATAAGATAAGATGGAGCGCACCAATATAAGCAGCCCACCTGAGGGGTGCCCAGCAGCAGATTTAATAGCGGGCAAACTATAGCTCTTAAACCCACCCCTATGCACTTGATCGACCTCCCAATTTTCTTGGAATAAACAGATATAATGGCCATTGATAAATTTACCCCAATCAGGGTCACCTAGTTTGCCCTTGATACCTGCGATATTCCAACACAGTAAAGTTGTCTGTGGAGATGGGTAGCAGGGTCCTGGTATCTGCATCGTCTATCTGGGTGTACTCTGGTGTTTTGGTTGCTATTGTTTCTCTGCTCACACAGTGATCATCTGATGCACCAGTACCATCAGTAGGGGGTCTAAGCTCACAAACTACTGCAATTGGATCTTCTGAGCTTGAGGATACACTTAGCATGGCTCCATCTACTAGTGGTAGCCCATTCTCTCTATAAGCAGCAAGATTTGTTTCAGTGAGAAGTCAATTAACCTTGGTAAGGGGAGAGGACATTTTTACTGGAGCAAGGGGGTTTTGGCAGCTGACATTCCCTTCCGCACTACAACCATGCTGGCACGCTATAAAGGGTAGAGGTGCAAACCTGCGTCACTCCCTCAAGTAGCGGTATAAAAAGCCCAGCAGGAGAAGAGCGATATTAGAACCTGACAATTCCAGTTAAGTACAAATTTTTAATAAGTTGTGAACGGTGTTGGGGTACTTAAAATTTACAACAATACAGTCGCTAGCCAAAGACTTAGTCAGGGGCCCAACCGAAACCCACCCTCCTGACCATCAAAATGATGATGGCATCTGAATATGACAAACCAGCATAAGTACAAAGCCAATGTACGACCTTATTTTTCAATTCGGTAAATGACTCCTCCCCACCATTAAGTAGTTAAGGGACATTTGACAATATGGTCACATATGGGCAGGCATCAGGTGGCAGGTTCAGGGATGTTGGTTTAAGACCAGATGCCTGACCCACACCTGCAAAAAAACTGCGCCACTCCATCACCACACTGACTCCCCTTGGTCCTCTGACCAAGCCCGAGGGTAGTGTTTCCACTCTTCCTTGCGCACACATAGTCATGTTGGGTTGAGTAATTGATGTGCTAGCCACAGTATGGGTTCCTGCCAGCTCGCCAAGATAGTCTCTACTCGGGGAATATTGTCCTTGTGGTTTGAGGACATGGTGCAAGGTTCGGTTACCTGGTGCTTTGTGGTCGGTAGGGCATTTATCTTCCGTATCTCTGCTTCTATGGCAACCAGAAGTTCATAAATGGGCTCTAATTTGCCGATCACAGCTGTAATGAGATTGTTGCACAGGTCCTTTACTGCCTTGTGGAGCTTGTCCTTTTCCACTACTTCAGGAGCCCCACCCACCAAAGGCACTGTGACACACAGTCTCATGGACTTGGTGCCTAAATCTGGTCTTTTTCTTTTACCCACTACACTTTTCACTACCCCACTGCGTAGATGTTATTATGGTTGCAATCAGGCCACTTCTAGCTCCATCATCAGGACAACATCTGCTACGTTTGTTGTCCATCCCCCTTGGCTCGGGCTAGAGGCGATAGGTGCTGGTTCCAATGTTTTCCAAGGGAGACACAAGTGCGCAGCGGTGAAGAATGGGCTGTGGGGATGAAAGTGCCAAGTGGCATTCAGCATGTTCAATTTCCTTACTGATCACTCCCACTGCTCTCTGTAAAAAAGCATGAAGAGTCGAGCCGAGTGGGGCATTAGGACAACTCTCTAGTACTCTCCATTTCCCTATAATGGGTCAATTATAGTAGTAGGCAAATATATGGCAGTAATAAGTATTGTTTACAGTACCTCGAATAGACAAGGAGTAAGTGGGGTGGTCCAGCCCTGCCTCTTCCAGGCAATGATGGGTGAAGACTGGCCCGCTCTTGACCCGGTCTTGGCATGGACACCGTGGGTCCAGGTGCACTTTTAAGCTTGAAGGTTCAGATGTCAGCAAGGTCCTCCCAGCAGCAAAGGATCCTGAGGGTTGAAGTCCCCCCACTGGCAAACACAGCAGGCATCCTGCGCACCACGGGTCCAGACATGCCTTTAAGCGCAAGGGCTCAGATGTCAGCAAGGCCCTCCCAGCAGCAAAGGATCCTGGGAGTTGAAGTCCCCCCACCAGCACACACACATCATGTGTCCCTTGCACCACCGGTCCAGGTGCGCATTTGAGTGCGAGGGCTCAAATATGAGCACAGCACTCCCAGCAGCAAAGGATCCTGGGGGTTTAACTCTCCCCCACCTGGAAACACAGCAGGCAGAACCCCATGCTATTCTTCTTTATCATGTTGCTTGTATTTAAATCACCCAGATTTCAGTTTTTGCTGATTTTCACTGATAAATAGAGACTGAAAGCAATGTTTAGCTCTTGGCTTAGAGTACTAAAACTCGACAGACATCAAGGTACGAGCAAACATTTATGGCACACTTATCATTTAAAAAAGTTGTAGCTATACTAGATATGAGCTTATTTGTGATAAATATTGTTAGACCTGGCATCTTTGGTGTGTTTTTCCCCTGTCTGTTTTCCTTCTGACCTCCTGTTTTTTGACTCTGTGCTGCTTTAGTTTTTGCTGGTTATAGAACTCTGGGCACTTTACCACTGCTGATCATTGCTAAAGTGAAAGTACTCCCTGTGTAAATTGTGATTGTTATCCATGATTGGCATATTTGATTTACTGGTAAGTCCCTAGTAAAGTGCACTGTGTGTGTCCAGGGCCTGTAAATCAAACGCTACTAGTGGACCTGCAGCCCTATAAGTAGCCCTGCAACTAGGTCTCAGACCTGCCACTGCAGTGTCTGTGAGTGCAGTTTTAAACAGCCATGACCACCTGGCAAGTGCACCTACTTGCCAGGCCCAAACTCTTCCTTTTTTCTACATGTAAGGTACCCCTAAGGTAGGCCCAAGGTAGCCCAATGGACAGGGTGCAGTGTATATGATAGGTAGGAATGTATTGGTGTGTTTTACAAGTCCTGATAGTGAAATACTGACAATTTCATTTTTCCACTATTCCAATGACTATCCCTCCCATAGGTTATCATTAAAGCTGCCTTGCAACATCTTACAAGTGTAACTTTCAAATGTTAAGAGATGGAGATTTGGGGTTTGGGTTCCCTGAACTCAGAATTTAAATATATATCTTTTAATGAAGTTGTTTTTTTAATTGTGTTTAAAAAGCCACTTTTAGAAAGTTGACATTTTCTTGCTTTACCATTCTGTGTCTCTGCCTGCCTGTGGAATCAAAGTCTGGTTTAGATTGACAGTTGTACTGTTTGTGCATTCACTCTAGACAGTCACACAAAGGGTGCTGAAGTGTGCCCTGCATATCCTGTTGGCCCATCACCAGGCTGATGGGTCTTCCTGAGATAGAATGGTGGGAGGAGTTGTCACTGACACCTGAATATGGCTGTGCCTGTCCTTCCACAATGCTGTCTCTACTCCCCTGTAGTGTGTCTGGAGCCAGGTCAGGGCAAGGCAGGATCAGTGCACTAAAAAAACTATCCTTTGAAGTATGCCTACTTCAAAGGTGGAAAGGGGTATAAGTATTAGACCTGTAATCCACATTTTTAGAACACTTCTGGACCAAGATGAGATTCTGCCTAGAAGAAGAGCTGGAGAAGCTGTAGGAGGAGAACTGCCACTCTGCTTGTTGCTGTGTTGTGCTAGCCTGCTACTTGCTGCTTCTGTCTTGGACAGTAAAAGGACTGGACTTTTCCTTTTGTTTCCTACTTGCCAAGGTTCTCCAAGGGCTGGTGTGCGCTTGCCTCCTGTTAAGAAGTCTCAGGGCCATCAAAAACATCATCTGCAGCCCCTGAACTCCTCTGCTGAGAGTTCTGGCCTGCCAAGTGTTGCCAATTCCAGTTCTGGGCCCTTGAAGGTGGCTTTTCTGCAAAGAATCCTGAAAATCCATGCATCGCTCTTCAACACCAGTTTTTCCGACGCAGCCCCGCCGTGCAGCTGAAAAATCAATGCATCGTCATGGTGCGGCAGATGAATCAATGCAGCTCCTGCTGTGTGGCTGAAAGATCGCCACAGCCCAAGTCTCAAGCACTGTCACCGATGTCCGTGGCATCCGCTTCAACTTTGACGCAGGCCCTGCTGTGCGGCTGAAGAAAGCGACGCATCACCTGCCACGCAGCTGGAAAATCAACACAGCGCCTGTTTCGCCTCATTGATCCAGTGCGTCTGGATCATCGACGCAGCCCAGAAGTAAGTAAATGAGGCCGCCTTTCCGAAAATCGATGCATCACCTCCCCTCACAGTAAGAAACTGACACATCACCTCCCCTGACAGTAAGGAACAAATGCATCACCTCCCCTGTGCTGCAGTAAGGAACCGACGGATCACCTCCCCTGGGAGTAAGGAACCGACTTATCGCTTTGTTTTCCAGCACCTCACCTACCTGAGCCTGTTTTCATCCTTGATTTTGATGCATCCCAGCTGTTTTGTTCTTAAAGTGACGCATCCTTAGTTTCCTATGGACTGAACTATCTTTAACCTTTTAAAAGTGATATCTTTGCTTATGTATTTTGGATTTTTCTCTTTTTGGTCTTGCTTTAATCAGATAAAGAGTGGTTAGTTTTCTAAATGGGTGTGGTATCCATTTGAAGTGTTTTCACTGTGTTACTTTGTGTGTTTTGTGCAAATGCTTTACACATTGCCTCTGAGATAAGCCTAACTGCTTGTACCAAGCTACCAAGGAGGTGAGCAGGGGGGTTATCTTAGCTGTGTGAATCACCTTACCCTGACTAAAATAAGGGTCCCTACTTGGACAGGGTGCAAGCCACTGCCAACTAGAGACCCCAATTTCTAACAAATATGGATTAATACAGGCATAAATGTTGATAAATAAATAGCAAAAACCCGGAGTGCTACTTGTATTACATCTCCTGCCCACCCCTCAGTATGTAGTGATCATTTACCTCCATGGGCTACTGTTTATGAATGAGAAGCAATCGCACAGATTTACTAAAATTCGCTCAGCACTACTTGAAAATCTGCACAATTGTTAAATAAGTAAGGAAAACATTTCTGGAGCATTGTATTTACAAAGGCGTGCTGTTGATGTCAGCAATGGCTCTCTTGCCAAAAAGTCATTTTTCTGTGACACATTTTCCCATATTAAAAGTGACGCACCAGTGGTGCAAGGGGCTTGCAAATAAGCCCGTATGTGTTGGGCCATGGCTCAAAAGCAAATGAGTGATGTGTTACATCAAATTTATACTCTAGGGATATTTTCAAAGAAATATTTCTAGGTGCAAGCTCCGATTAGTTGCGCTACTTTGAAAGCTATGGCTTTGCATAGAGTCCTATGTGTGTTTGTTGTGTTCCCTCGCCGTTATACCACACTTTGCATGCTGCGCTATTAAGAGTTGTTTGCTTTGTGCTTGCATACATTCTTAAGCACAAAAAACCTTTGCACGCAAAAGTTGATCAGCACTGACATTTGTTCTGTGCTGCCGCTTTGTATCGCGTGAGTGTGGGCACAAAAAATCTAGTAAATCAGGACCAGAAAGCGATGATATGGGGCATTAAGTTCATATCCTACTTGAGAGAAGGGATGTCACTGTAGACAACTTGGGGCATATTTACAAGCCCCTATCACCACCACAACATCACTTTTAGTAACGTTGTGATGGCGATAGGAGCTTTGCCTTATTTACAAGGCAGCGTTAAGCCACTTAACGTGGCTTAATGCTGCCTTGTAAATAAGGCCCCCTTTCACATTACACTTAGCGTGAAAGGGGCGTGCAATGGGTGTTGTGGTGGGTGTTCAACCGCAACACCCATTGATTTTGACGTTGCCCCCTAATTACAAGAGCTGCGTAAATAGGAGGCAGCGCCAAAATGAAGACCAGGGAAAACCTGGTCTTGAACAGGAGAAACGAGGATAAATGCTATATTTCTCCTCGTTTTTGCTGTTTCCATGTGTGCTGCCTTGGGCAGCACACGTGGAAACAGCAAAACGCGAATGATTGTTTACGTGCAGGCCGTTCAGCTTCCTGCACATAAACTATCATTTTAAAAAAATGCTGTTTTGCAACTTCTATGTATGCTGCATTAAGCAGCACACATAGAAGTAACAAAACGGCATTCAAAGATTGTTTATATGCAGGAAAGGGGACCTTCCTGCACATAAACAATCTTCCCCTCAACACAGGCACCCTTGCACTATAGTGCAAGGGTGCCTGCATTGGCGCTAGTCATCTTAATTTAGCACCAGTGCAGGGGGAAACGCAGGGCAGCACCATATTCTAGTAAATATGGTGCAGCCCTGCGTTTCTAAAGTGACGAAGCGTGTCGTTAGCCTTCTTGGCTTAACAACACACTTCGCCACTTTCTTGTAAATATGCCTCCTTGTGCAGTTTTAAGAGGCCAGTTTAAAAGTTATGTCCAAACTGTTTTACATTTTAGACATATTTTGACAAAAATACTTTGGGACTTATTTACACGCCCCCTGCGCCGCCGGTACCTCACGTTTTCCCATATTAAAAGTGAGGCAACCGGCCGCACAAGGGGCTTGCAAATACGCCCCTTAGTGCATCAAGAAGAAAAGTGTTGTTTTAGTTGACTTGCCACTTTATTAACCATACAAATCCCCAGTTTTAACTTGTGATCTTTGTACCTTGTTGTTTATCAATTAGTTCTATTTTTGGAGATAGGCGTTTGGGCAAATGCATATATAAACACATGTAATGCTTTAGGATTTTAGAACACTGCCCATACTGTTCTGAATTTTCCAGTCTCCAGGACCCAAAGTGATGTAATGCTGGAAAATGCTGCAGACTGATTAAATCAATATATAATGATGTAGTAACACACCCGTAAAAATGCAAAGAGCAGCAATGCAGCTTAATTGCCAATTGAAACGGATGGAAATTAATACACTTTCAAATTGCAGTCCTTCTTTCTCATCATTAGTACATGTTAGTGCTATTTAATCCCAGGAACGTTGAAAAAGTGGATGCAAATCTTTTTGGGACACAAGAGCATATATAAACTTTGGCAGTGCATGAATACACATAATACTAGATTTCTTACAAAAAATAGATTTATGTTGCTGCAAAGAGATCTCTGTGTAACAGGAACCTAGTCGGACAGGCCTTTTATTCCACCGGGCATTTCCGCAATGGGCTGGAGCCATTTAAGGCCTGTTTTGGAAGCCCTGGGGCGCCCGATGCCTCTGTCTCTTTCTGACGCTCCCTAAGGTTAATTGCAGCAGGCTGAGAGAGGCTTCAAGAGAGAGAGAGAGAGAGAAAGAGAGAGAGGGAGTGGACAAAGGTACAGAGAAAGAGATCAGAGAGAGAAAACATGAGGGAGGGACCACGGGTGGAAAATGCGGAAGGAGAAAAATGGAGATGGGCCGGTTTGAGCATTTTTGCCAGGGCTTCTTTTGATTCTGCAGTGTGGCACTGTCAGGAGTCCTTGCACAGAACGGCCAGTATTTCTGCATTATGCGAGCGCTTTTTAATGCTGTGCACTTTGGAAATCTGGACCTGCTTTCAGCAAGGATCGTTATTTTTCATTATCTTGTCTTCCAATAGACTAATGGGTTTGTTCGTGAAGCTTAAAGTACGCCGCCATTTCAGAAGCATATTACGCTTTTTAGTTTTTAATACAAGGCGCTTTTGCTTTTAGCTTTTTCGCTCCAGCCGTGTTATAATAAATATTTTAAGTGGGCGGGGGATAGTAACACTTAGGCCCCGATTATCGGTGCCCCAGTAAATCTCGTGTTACCACACATAAAGGAATTACAGGTTTAACGGCAAACGCTGCATCTCTGCAATTTTTTCCCAGACCTATCCTGTCGAAATTTGCTAGGGTAAAAAACCTAGTGAATACCAAGTTCTGGTGTGGAAGAAACCGCCCAAATCTACATGCTATGCAGCATTTTATGGTAAAGCGTGCATTAGGTGCTATTAATCACACCAGATAAATTGCGAACTCTCCAGTGTCGTAACGGAACGTGACCCCACCCCCTTGCAAAGTACAGGAACGGGCCCCCTTTCGGACTTACTCAGGAGCTCTCAGGCTAAAGGGAACTGTGCTGACGGAACCCCCTGGAGCTCGGCCCCCTCACACTGCGGGGGGGGGGGGGAGGGCTTCGGGGGGGCCTTTGTTACTCCACTGGAACTCTCTGGTGATCGCACACGCCTCAGGGGCACCTACCAAAGAGACTAAACTTGGAGACAATTTACCTACATTTAATATTTAGCTTGACTGATATTTGCTACACACGGGCGTTGTGTTTTATTGCATACTTTACTCAAAATTGTTGCTTTTAAAAATGTTTTACATTATTACATTTAAAATAAAAAATAAATAAAAAAAACTTGGGGCCCGAAGGGATTCTCGTGAGGTCTAAATTCCTATTCGTTCAACATCTGGTATCAAACACTAGACGATTGCCATCAACAAGTGTCTATTTGTTTCGTAACCAAGTACATTTCACCTCAAACCCGTTCTGATTAGCTCGCTAGAGGCCGTTGACAGAGAGACCAATTCAGAAGGCCTCTCTTTGTCTATGCAATGTCCCGTTATATAACATGCTGCACAGTTTTATTCATGGAATGTACATTTCCCTCTTCTGTGCCAGATGGATCATTTCATCTCCCCAAAGAGTCTCTCTTACCCTATTATCAACTTTCTTTTGAGCACTGGCCAACACTTTCTAATTGTGACCATATGTGAATGTGGTTTGGAGACTGGGGTCTAAGGACATGTTGGATTGTCTATTAAAACAAGTAAAATCCAGGTTTGATTTCACATCCTGCAATATCGTCTGACTTAGATACCTTCAAAAACCACATATCCCAGCAGACAATGTGGCACACAGAACCCCTTTATATTGTGTTGATCTTTCGACAGAGCGTCCAAAAGTCTGTGCTTGTCAATTACCAGATGTGTCATGAGCTCCAAGACAAAGAGCCGAGTCCCAGTTATGTTGCTTGTTCAATATACTCATTAACCAATGTGTATTAACTTTCAGAGCAATATCAATACTTTTGAAAAAAGCTTAGTTTGTGTGATGCATGGGTTCATCTATTAGTGGAGTAGGTGTGAGTCAATTGATCAACTGTGTATTGTATTGTGTTATAGAGTTTATATTGCGTTACTACCCCTTTGTGGGGTGCTAAAGCATTTGCTCGCATGGGTAGATGGATTGCGTGTTATGCTCTGTAAGGTGTGTGGTTGTAATGTTGTTGTTTTTTGTTTTGGTCCTGTGTGGAAAGTTATTTGATGTCGTGCAACATGACCACCGGGCTTCAGGTATCATGGGGCTCAGCGCTTAGCAGTGAGATTGATGAGAAGTGTGAGACATAGAAGAGCAGTTACAGCCTGCAGTAGCTGGCAGTGCCACTCATCTCCGCAGATCTCTTATATATTTTCTGTATGTACAGGCCAGTTGAAAGATCATAGGTAATGGTTGTTCATTCTGGTTCTTATAGAGCTGAACAAGCAGATATGAGAGACGTATGGGAGTTCTGAGATCTGTAGTTGATAATTGTAGGGTGGACTATATTAGAGTCCCTTTGTGGCCAACAGCGAGTACCTATCTCTTCAGTCCTTTCACGCCTGTCCAAATAGAGGGTAAAGTGAATTTGTTAGTACTAGATTCTAGGCATATCCTCTAATGGATCTGCCACCAAATGTATGTGATAGTCATTGGTATAGATGTATTAGTAAGCAGTCTGTATTGGATTACTATCAGTTGCAGCATCACAGAGTGTTAGAGTATTGGTTGGGGGAGGAAATGTCAGGATCCAGGGGGACTCTCATTGCCTGTATTCTTCATGGTTAGAGTTGACATAGATAGCTCCTTTGTTGGTTGGCTATCACTTCTCTTCGAAATTTTTGTTTACCCAGCAATATTTAACAAATTTTGCCAATTCATATGAAAAGATGAATCTTCCTTGGAATCCTTCTTTGCAAACGTTGGCGTGTTAGTCTGGGATTTAGAGTTCACAGAGGCTATCTTGAGAATAGCCATGTCTTTACTTCTTTTCTGAATCTTAGGTATTCTAAAATGCACCATGTTTTTGGCATTCAAGAGTTTGGCTGCTTGAACGGAGAAGGCAGATCCTCCAATGGATTTCTTGTTGTAATGTGGTATAATGATTCGAAGTGCCACTCTGGATTTGTGCACATTGTTTGAATCTTGTAGGCACAGTGGTCCATTTCCTTAGGATGCTCTTTGGATGTAGCAGAACACTTGAATATCAATCTTCTGTTTACTGGTAGCCAATTAATTGCTTGAAGATTGGTGTTCTCTATTCCCTGGGATGGAGGCAGAGCAGGAGTTTTACTGCAGCTTTGTGGATTTGTTCCTGATGGGGTATGATGGAGCAGGGTGCTCCAAGATATACGCTGTTGGCATTGTCAATTTTGGAGATCACCAATGTGAGTGAGGTTTGCAGTTTGTGTAGGTATCCAAAAATGGGAAGATTCAACAGAACATTTACATTACATAGAAAGTTTTTCTTGTGGCTTGAATGCTGTATGGAACTCGGGATAGAGCTGCATCAGTGATCACCCCTAGGTTCCTCACCTCTCTTGCCATATCTGGTGGAGCATCAAGTTCCCTACGGCACATGGACAAAAGTTTGTATTTGTGCCATTGTCCCCATTTCATGATCTATGTTTTAGCTGTGTTCAGCTTTAAGTAATTGCTCATCATTCACATTTTTATGGCTCAGAGCAAGTCATCCATTTTATAATTGTAGAGTCTTGTGGTCCATCCAGCTTGAGGATAGCTGTGTGTCGACTGCATAGCTGTAACACATAAGATTAAACACATAAATCATCTGATTACATCCTGCAACAATGTCAGCTAGAAGTTCAATAGGAGAGGAGAGATTATGGATCCTTGGAGAATGCCACAATGTAGAGTATGAGGGGTGGATGTGAATCGTGGTAGGAAGACATTTCCTTTCCTGTCGTTGGGATAGGTGATGATCCATTTCAAGGCATTTTCTTGTATGTCGAAGTGGAAGAGCCTTTTAAGTAGTGTCTGGTGTTAGACTGTGTCAAAAGCTGCTGATAGGCCTAGAAGTAATAAGACTGCTCCTCTGTTACTCTCCACTGTAAGTGTAAAGTCATACCAAATGGATATAATGCTTGATTCAGTGCCTCTTCTTGGTCTAAATCAAGGTTGGTGCTCTGACAATATATTGTTGTCCATGGTGGATTTTGAAAGCTCAGTGAAAACTGCTCTTTGAATATGTTTTGGGGGAAAGGCCCATAAAAGGTAGGACTGTGGTTTGCTACGTTTTATGTTGAAAATTCCTTTTTCTTGAGCAATTATGTTTTTAATGCTGGAGGAAAGGACCCTGCTTTCAGCAGACACTTGTTGATTAGGTTTCTGACTGCCTCCCCTGCATTTACTGTCCTAAGTATTTCCCTGAAGATTTTAGGGACGCTGGGTTTGCTGGGAATCCTGATGGTCTGCTAACATTGATGATGGAGAATTCTTTTTAAGATAGAAAGTGGAAGATGATGCTGGGTAGATTAGAGTCTTTTATCTCAGAGAGGGAGTTGTTGTGTGTGCATTGGTTATTTTGCTAGTAAGGTAAATTTCGATCTTTTTTGATTTTTGAGATGCATTCTGCTGATATTTGGTTGCCATAAATCTATGAGAGGCAGTTTTAAGAGCAGGCTTTGGGGGTTACAGAATTCTGTCAACATCTTGTGGAGTCTTTAGCTGGGTGAGCTGAATCCATTATGTGTGAGGAGTAGAGATGTCATTTTGCTTTTCTGATTGTCTTTTTGTAAGCTCTGTTGTATTAATGCAGTCAGATTTTGTGGTTTGTATCCCTTGATTTTCTCCACTTACATTGCTCTACGTTGAGTACTGTTTTCATTTTGTTGATCATATCATTGGACCAAGTGGTTTTCTTCCTCTGGTTGGTTCAGTTTGAGGTCTTTATTGGTTGTCTGATAGAATATTGATTCTAAAAATATCGTGTGGACAGAATATCGTGTCAAAAATATCGAGGACCAAAATATCGAGAAGATAAGTGCAATTAGGTAAGTATAGATTTCCATTTTTTAACTCCACATCTATGTACCATGAAGAAATGTATAGATCATCAAGGTACATATATGTGGAGTTAAGTATAGTAAACCTTTGCTCACCCATAGAAACTACCGTCACAATATTTATGTTTTCGATATTCTTGACACAATATTTTGTCTACACAATATTTTTAACTTGATATGTTGTCCAAACATGTCTTTAATAGAATTTGGTTGTCCACCCTAGAAGAAATCCAATTGTAGATGGTTGGTACATATCGTTTGCTTGTTAAATGTGTTTTTTTAGGTGAATGTTAAGTGTAAGTTTGTCCAATTTGTTCCATTATCTGAATGTATAGTTAATGATAGGGGGTATTGCTGGCTTTGGGCTGTCCAATGTGATGGCATATAGGTTTTGAAGGAGAAGGAGGCACTTCTTATGAAGAGGATGACTTTTCCTCATCCTTCATCAAAGCTCCCTCTAGGGCTCATTCTCTCACCCCTACTTACCATTGTCAAGGCCTCCCTCACTCAATACATCTTCCCAGAAGTTCTCAAGACAGGCTAGATGTTCCCAACCCTAAAGAAACCTGTACTAGACCTTAATGACCTCACTAAACTACCATCACCTTCGCTCATATACCATTCATCGACAAGATCATTGAATAAGCAGTCTATGCTCAACTCCGAGATCACATTAATACCAACAATCTCCTTCACAATTACTAGTCAGGCTTCAGATCACTCTGAGGCACAGAAATTGTTACATTACACATCGTAGATCACGCCCTACTAACCACAGATAAAGATGACTCCTGCCTCCGGATATTGCTGGACCTCTCAGTTGTATTTAAGACTGTCCACCATCCTAACCTCATATGCAAACCCGAAGTCTTGAAAGTGATTTACCATCAATGTCCTTCACTGGTTCTCCTGCTACCTTTCCAAACTACACAGTTTGTAACATGGGTGCCTTCAGGTTCCAAATGATCCCTACCACATTTGCAGTTACCCCAGGGTTTCATAATGTTCTCTGTCATCTTCAGCCTCTACGTGAAGCAGCTTGCTGCTCTTCTCACAGATAACAACATCAAGACTCACCACTATGGCAATGAGACACAACTCTACATGAAAGTATCCTCTGCTTTAGACATCCAACTCCTCAAATGCTAGATACACATTATCCAGACCGGGATGTCAATTACCTGCCTGAAGCTCAACCCAACTAAGACAAAATTTCTGTTATTTGCCAACTCACTTTGATTCACTCTGAACACCAATCTCACCTACAAGAAAAGCATTACATACAAAACAAAGATGGCCTGGTGCCAGTGCTTTCTTCTAAATAAAGTGAAAGCATTCCTTCCATGAAGCGACTCCAGAACTGCTGTTCAAACCCTCATATTCTCATATCTAGATAGAGATAATGCCCAGCTCTATTACCTTCCAGACTTCACACTGGTATCCCTTAATGGCATCCTTCACAGCACAACACATCTCATCCAGGGCTTGAAAAAATATGATCACAAAACCCCCATCCTGATGGAACTCCTTTGGCTCCCCTTGCAGGCCTGTACCATCTTCAAAACCAGCTACATCATTTACAAAGCCATCACAACCAGCACCCCACTCATCTTGCAGACATCTCTGGCGGTTCTCAGCAAACTTGCAGTAGGAAAACTTCAGACTGCAGACTAAGAAGTGTAAAAAGAAAAAAACATGGCAGCAGGCCTTTTCCATCAATGTGCCCCCCCAGGATCTGGGACAACATCCCCATATCCATCAGGACTACCCCAATGCTGCTCCAATTTAGAAAAGAGTTGAAGACGCATCTCTTTAAAGAACCTTACATCACTAAGCATTAACAGTTCACAATCAGTTACCTCTTCTATCACTCATTGACTTTATGCTTGTCTTTGACCATCAACAGTTTTCTGCTGCTTTTGGGCTAGGTCTGCATTATAGAAATACCAAATATACATACATACACCCATATATGCATACAGATAATGTGGTGGTCACTCCAGATGATCAGGCAGTTGTCAGATAATGAGGCATGCCATGCTGAAGCAGAAAATATGTCCTGTGTATGATCAGAGTTGTGGGTTGAGTCCAATATTATTTATTGGAGGCTGAGAGCTTCAATGGTGGATATATTTGGTTTGGTCATTGTTAACCCCTTTTGTTGAATCCTATGTTGAGATTTGCAAAGAGATGTATGTTGGGATATTTTAGTATGGTCTTGGTGACCTTGATAAGTAAGGCTTCTTTGAATGTTCCGTTGGTCAGAGATGATCTGTAGCTCAAGAGGAAGGTGCACTTGTAACTTAGGGTGGAGTGACATCTGATCAATAAAGTTTCACAATCAGTCATGGTGAAGTCTCCAGTTTTGGATATTTTATGTGTCTTTTAATGAATCACTGCTAGAGCTCCTCCTGATTTACCTTTGTGTGTTGGGTTGATGATGTTGTACTCATGTAGGATGTCTTTATGTCATGTGAGTGTGGAGTCGTTCCTGAGCCACTCATCTGTGATGAATATGAGGTCTGATGTTGTATCTGAGAGTGGATCAAGTAAGTTGGACCTGCTCTTATTCATGTACCTTCTATTGAAGAGCAGATGGTTTGATTGCTTAGCTTCAGTCTTTCTGTCATGGTGGAGTTTCAGTGGGGAGGGGTCTGTCATGGGTTGTTGGAAGGTAGCAGATAGAGGGAAATAAAGGTGAGGTGGTTTGCTAAGGAAGAGATTGAGGCCCTAAATTTGGGATGAAGGGTAGTGGCTCCTAATGATTCAATGAGAAGGTTTTTTTTGGTGTACTTTTCAGGCTCTGTGAAAATCTACATTTGTGTTGGAAACAAAGGGCTTTCAAAACACATGCAGGGTGCTCTAAACAAGCCCCATTTTGGAACCAAAGTTTGGAAAAGAGTCCACACTCCCCAATGAGCTTAAAGAGCGTGCACAGCAGCCGTGAAGTTGGCTTCAATAAGTGGGTGGATAGATATGATGCAAACTGCTTAAAGAGCGTGCATTGCAGCGGTGAAGTTGGCTCCCATGAGTGGGTGGATAGATGTGATGCAAACTGGCAGTAGGTGGTGGGCACCACTGGGAAATCCACGTTGGAGCAGGCAGAGAGATGCACTGACAAAGCTAGTCTTAAATAGTCACAATTAACTTTTAGCCCCATTGAGCTGAATGTAGATCTAAATTCACTACCAAGCAAAATGGTTAAAAGAAGCGCCCAAGTGTGTTAGCCTCACCCTCTTCTGGGTGTTCAACCTTGGCATTGATTGGCGCATACATTAAGACCGAGATGATATTAACCAGGGAGCAGGAGATAGAGGTACAGGGTGCAGTGGGAAACTAATATATTTGCTGCTTTGCAATGCCTATTCAATCAGTAAGATGGACAAGGTTTGACTGATTCGCCTGCCTTTGAAAAAGGCTTGACAGCTAGTTGCTAAACTCATTATCTGGCTTCTAATTGATTGGGAAATTCTCAGCAGTCTCCTGGCATGGCATCCTTAATTATCTTTGGTAGTAGATACAAGCAAGGTATTTCTATGAATTCACAGAAGCAGTAGTTCTCCTTATAGGACATGGCAGGTACCTCAGCAGGTAGGTGGTGCCCCTGCTGGGTGAAATGAGCAGCACCATAAAAACTCCACAGTCCTATGAAAGGATAAGGGGGACACTCATCATATTGTTACCAATCCATGTTAATCATAAAATCAGGATTTCACACGCTATGCAGCTGTCAATCCGTTTTGGCAAAACGTCCATGTACAAAGAGTAACATAGTCCTCTGGTCACATGTTATGTATGTTAAAAAAAGAAATGCAAATTAATGATATACAATCTTGATATCCCTTTCTGTCCCAACAGGCCCAATATTAGTTTAGGATGCTTTGCTGTTTCGGGGCCAATTAGACCTGCAGTCTTTTTACTGACCCTGGTGGTACTCACTGTTCCAGCATCTTGTTCACCTGCCGACTATCCCCAGCTGTGTGGAGAGGGAGGTGCTATGACCGTTCTTATAGCGCTGCCTCCTACTCCGCAGTGCGAGACACTGGCGGGTGTGCCAAGGGTGGGCCCGTCTTTGCCTGTGAACGACTGAAGGAGGCTGGGCTGGGCCACCCCTCTTGCATGAAAAACTTACCTCCTGGCTGCCGTTTCTTGCTGTATCCTGACAGCAAAGATCTATAGGTAAGAGCAAAGCTAGTGCTATTGCTGTGAGCACCAATGACACCCGCAGGGCTGATTCAATAACTAATTACTTGACTACTGCTAGGTCGGTAATCAACTCCGAGATAGAGTCCGTGGAAGAGTTCTTGGGGACTGTTAGGAAATCCTTGACACTTTACCCATGTGACGACAAGAGCGTTAACCTGCCAACAACCGAGCTGGGTGCACCCATTAGCTCTGAAGTGGGGGAGAAAACAACGAGCTCAGGGAAACTACCGTTGACCCACCGAACTGTTGTGTCTTTGTGGGGGAGGTTGGATATCATCATTGAACCGGTGGGGTATCAGTACCCTACTGGCCGAAGCTCCAACTCGGACATTGCAGCCTCCACGCCCAACAAAAGGAAAAAAGTTGTTTCACATATGAAAAGGCGAAGAGCAATGGGAAGAACCACATGAAAGTAGTTCAATCGATGAGCATGGGAGGGGTACTGGAGCCAAAAGAACAGAAGGGGCCAAAGGGGCCTTTGGCAATGTAAAAGGAGGAGTCAAATACAATAAGCGCAGGGGGGAGACTTCCTGCTTGGAAGGATTACTTGTCATGCTTTTGTCTCCCCTGACTGTGGCACTGCAAAGTATTGATAGGACATTGACAGAGCTCCTTACAAATGTGCAGTCTAAACCACCTGACCCACCTATGAGCACTAGGCATGACCCCTAACCAGCCGAGTGTACACCCCTGGCTGCAACCGCTACTATAGAAGCTGATAAAATGATAAAATGAGGGAACATCTGCATGTCAGCATGGCAGAATCGGCCACTCCAACTCAGTTCCCAAGGGTTGGTCCCGAACAGTGATATAGAGGAAAGTCCGTCACCACAGCGCTTCCATGTCATTTCAAACACTACAACTCCCCCCAAAGTACACACCATATGTAGTTGTTTTGAAGAATGTTCTACCCCTGGATACAGCCCAAGAGGAATCAGATCAACAGTTGAAGAACAAGGCGATCTATTGGCTAGCTCCACCCTTGGATGCATTACACGGAATGTCCTCTCAAATGGAATAATAAGGGTTCGGAGGGGGCAATGGTTGGGCTACACCCGCAAGATGTATCCAGGAGATTGTATTGTAATCAATTTTTTTGATACAAGTCTACTGGGCTATTTAATGGATAGGCTTGGCAATCTGCATGGCCTTCCTCAAAGAATCCAGCTGATCCGCCTGGGTTATTTTTATAAGCCAAATCCCATGCACAATCTTACACATAACAGGAGGTTTACTTTTCCGATACATCATCGTTTTGCTGCTCTGGAAGAGGTTGACTGACTGCCCAGAGGGCCTGATGCTGAGCTTATAGAAGCCGTACTTACAGGACTCGGAGGCTGTGTAGAATCAGCTAGTAGCATTTCTGACCCAGTCAATTTAGACTGTTTACCTAGTCCACTAACTGTAACAAATGGTCAACTTCAAGATATTCTACCACTTGAAGGCAGAGATCATGATACGGGTGCCATCATTCAGGCACTCCTTGGTCCACCGATAAAAGGGAAGGATAGAACTGGTTTATTGCCTGATGGGGCCTTGACAGTATGAGATAACACTAGTTCTGCAACCACGACCCCTGACCTTAGTGCCCTCTTTTAGAACATTGCAGGCATTAGTAGCAAACTGACTGACAGAAACGGGGCCACCCTAATTTCAAAACACCGGCTTGTCTGCCTACAGGAGACTTGGTCACAAACTAATATCCATACAAATAGCTTTTGTCATTGTTTACACCTGCAACTCCATCTACCTGTGGGCACCATAGTGGTGGCTTTTTAACTCTAAAAAGTACCACCTTGACAGCTAAGGTGGTGAAGACTTTTGTGGACTCCCCTTATTTTCAAATAATGTGCTGTTCATTGCCTTTGGCACCATTAGTGGTTCTCATACATTTTTATCATAATCATTTTATTAGTAGCAATGTTAGAATAACTGAATTATTAGCTTGTACTGTGGGTGTGTTCCTATCAAGTCTGAAAAAGGATTATGTAATACTTTGGGGTGGTGATATTAATCTTAGACTTTGTCCAATCTCTGATGACCTTGTCTGAGGTGTAGTGGCCAATGATGTTTTTAACCTTTCGCATTTTGCCCACAAACCATGCGGTGACAAACGGAATAGGTTAATCATCACCTATGATCTTATCCTTGGTGTAGATTTGGTGGCAAGCGAAATCCTACAGGAAGTAACATTCACAGGGAGAGGTACCGGTTCCACAATTGACTTTGCTGCACTGTCCAAGTCTTGGTCTAGGAAGGTTTAAATTTCCAGGTCCTGAATTGTGCTATCGGTGACCACAATCCGTTGGTCTTAAGTTTAAATGTGTGGCTGCTGCTGATATCTGGGAATAGGATGGACTGCCCAATTAAATGCACCAGGAATGGGGGATACACCGGAATTGGAGAGATGTTGATGCAAAGGATTTTCTAGCCTGGCTTGTGTCGAATCGCAGGGATCAGTTTGAGCTCTCTCTTTGCGAAAATCCTGAGTCGGGGGCAGTCCTATGTACTTTTTGGGAAATATGTACGAATGCTAAGGAACATCTAATGGCACCTACTTTCCAGCACCCCCGGAGGCCTAGTAAGTGGTTTGATAAAACTTGATCGATGGCCTATTTTATTGTTTTACAAGCTCTCAAAAGTTCCCCAAGGGTTCCAACAGTTATAAGGCATCACAGGATGCTTGAAAAATAAGTTATTAGGCAAAGCAACGAAGAAATCAGGGGGGAGGCTGGAGAGCAATTGGTCAGCGCCTCTGCCAGGAAGGAAGGGGCACAGTTTTGGAAGATAGTGAACACCCCATTTTCCCCAGTAGCCCTAGTACCGACATAGAGGTAACTATACCTGAGCACCACTGGGTTAACCATTTTAGTAAGTTGTACAATTGTATTGACCAGATAGTCACTGAACCTGGCGATGTACTAGATTCATCCAGCCTTGCATGCACAGAGGAGTTGACAATAACACTTGGAGATGTTATCTCAGTAGTAAGCAGATGTCCAAGCCATAAAGCACCTGGACCAGATGGGGTCCCTGTCAATCGTTTTAAAGATAACTTGACCTTTTGGCACCCAGTCTTGGTGAACATACTAAGGAGCTTGACCAATGTATTACCTCCTAAGTCGCGGTCATGAGCAACGATTGTGCCAACCTTTTAAATGGGAGATAGAAGCGACCCACAATGCTATCTGCAAATATCCCTAATAGATTCACAGCTAAGATATTAGGCAGAGTCCTTCTCGATCAACTAGAAAACTGGGCCAATGAGAAAACCTTTTTCACACCGGCCCAATATGGCTTTCGGCAGGGACCAGGGATGGCAGATCAGTGCCTGTACCTACAGTTAATAATGATCAAGTATGTGGTCGGGAAAGAGGGTTGTCATACTTTTGGCGTTCATGGACTTAAGTGCAGCATTTGATAATGTCCTAAGGGGGAATCTGTGGGCCATGCTGCTAAGTAAGGGTGCTAATCCCAAAATTGTTCACCTCCTTGCCCAGTTGCATACAGATATAGAAGGCAGGATCAGGTATGGACCAAGTGGGGAATGTACCTCTAACATAAAGATCAGAAAGGGTGCCAGGCAAGGGTGTGTACTGGCACCCTTTCTTTTTAGTTTTTATATCAAAGGCCTAGAGGGCTGTCTGATCGAAGCTGCAGCTGACCCTCCCAGGATGGGGACATGACCTGTACCCGTACTTATGTATGCAGATGATTGCATCCTCATGGTGCAAACAGGGAGGGGTCTCCAGAAACTCCTCAATAGTTTTGTGACCTTTTAGTTCAATCTGGGCCTTTCTACGAACAAAACTAAATTGTATGCAATGGTCTGTGGGCGCCCATGAAGTAAGCTAACTCCCTTCCACATTGACGGAATAGCCCTCAAATATGTTTTTACATCTTCCTATTTCGGAGTACCATTTGTCAGCAGGAACACATGGTCACATCTCAAAGGGGTAAGGGTCACACAGTTTGAACAAGAACAGCATCCGTGTGCAAATTTGCTTCCAAGCTAGGATCTATGCCCCTAGATGCAGCAATTACTATCTACAAACCCAGACCCATATCAATTGCTACATATGGGGCTGGGGTATGGGGGCATACGGACCCTTTACCCTTCCAGAATAGTGAAAACAAGTCTTTGCAAAGGCTTATGCCATTCCCCCCCAGCATACTTGTCACTTAGTGCATGAGGAGGTTGGCTTACATTTTAGCGGTGATATAGTAAGGATGGCACCAACCTTACTTTGGCTGTCAATCTGCTGCAGGCCAGAAGCAGCATTGACGCAAATGCTGATTTCTGATTGTTTTAATCTAGTAGGGGCACACAAGATTAGTTGGCATATGTTCGTTAAAAATTCATTTTTTGCCATCGATAGATCCCATTTGTTTTTTAATCTGATTTCTATAGAAACTTGGACTAGACCTCTGGTAAAAGGAGAACTGCTAAATCGGATGGCTGGAATGAGATGTTATGGTGATTTAAAGAAGGGGATGGTGGCAGCTTACCTCCCCCTCTGCACAACACCACATATTGAGCTACACGTATTAAGGGTCCCATGCAATCAGAGATACTATTTGTCAAGATTGGGCATGGTTCTTTTTCTGGTGTCTTACCCCTCCAAAGTTTTTGTAGCGAAACATTTGATACCGTTCCCCTCCCTTTAAATAAAAAAAGAATTTATAAAAAGAAAGGCTGGGCCCCGGGAGATGGGGTCTCCGAGGCCCAAAAAAAAGGGAGGGGGTCCGTGCGGCCCCCCTCCCTTTTTGTTAAATATAAAACATTTTAAAAGGGCAGGCCACAGGGGATGGGGTCCCCGGGGCCCAAAACAGCCCAGGGAAGGGGGCCTCAGGCCCCCCTTCCTAAAAAAAAGATAAAGATAAATTTAAAAAAGCTGGAAACTCACCAGAGGCCCTGTTTCCACCACGCTGCAAATGTACCTCATGACGCCCTGCTGGTTGGGGGATGAAGTCCTCTTGACTGTTGAGGGTCCTTAGGGGCCAACAAGACCTCCTGTTACCTCCAGTAAGCCCCACACAGTGGGATTGATGAGAAGTAGTCAGAGGGCATGCCCCCTTTCACCACCACTCTGTAAATGTGCCTCTCGGCTGAATTTCTCTGGTTTTGTATGAGTCAAATGTCAGCCTAAATATAACGTCCCTGTAAAAAAATGTTTTAGTGAATATATATAATAACCTTCTGTTGGTCACCACTAGGTAGATGTAGTTAGGATGTAGTTCTATAGGAAGATAACAAAGTTAGGCTCAGATTTCACTCATACAAAACCATTGAAATTCAGCAGTTTTAGTTACCTGGGCTAGCTATCACATACACCCCTGCAATGCACTGCTTATGACCTCCCATATTACATCACTCATGAAATGGATAGTGACACCACTGATAATCATATCAAATCAAATCAAATCAGGGACATTTGTAAAGCGCTCATATCACCCGAAAGTCTCCTGGCGCTCACAGGCAGCTCCAACTAAAAACAGTTAATAAAGGAAACAGGGGGTCAGTTGTCAAAAGACCATGTTTTTAGTTCCCTACGAAAACGATGATGATCAGCAATAGTGCGAAGGTGTAATGGCAATTTGTTCCAGATAACATCATTGATGACATCTCAAATGATATCGCTGATGGCATCATCCAGTGAGTGAGTTAAAGATATATACTAAGCTTATGCATAAGTTAAAGTACTATTCTTTTTGTACCACTAATGAGCGACACTGTTTCTAATATTTGTCATCTGAGTGGAACTGTGACTGTCTGCATCAGTGTGTAAGTGGGTGTCTGAGTGGGTGTTTGGGTGTGTGAGTGGGTGTATGAGTGGCTCTATAGGAGAATAAGTGGGTGTGTGAGTACCTGTATGGATGAGTGAATGACTGTGTGAGTGGCTGCATGGGTGGGTGAATGTGTTGAAGAGTGGCTGTATCAGTGACTTTGGTGGCTGTAAGACTGCCTCCAAGGGTGGATTAGTGTGTATGTGAGTGGCTATGTGAGTGACTGAGTGGCTGTGTGAATGGCTCTATGGGTGAGTGACTGGGTGTGTAAGTGGATGTATGAGTAAGTGAGTGGCTGGTTGACTGGGTGTATGAGTAAGTGAGTGGGTATGTGAGTGGCTATTATCCTCAGTAAGGATTTGTGTGAGTGGCTATATAGATGAATGAGTGGGTGGTGAGTGACTTATTAATGTGTGAATGGGTATGTAAGTGGTTTTGTGGATGAGGGGATAGTTGCATGGGTGAGTGAGTAGCTCTGTTAGTAGCTGTATGACTGAGTGAGTGTCTGTGTGAGTGGCTGTATGGGTGAGTGAGTGGTTGTGTTAGTGGCTGTCTGAGTGGGTGAATGGGTTTGCAGGTGGTTGTATGGGTGTGTGAGTAAGTATATGAGTGGTTGTACGGATCTGTGAGGATGAGTGGGAGTGTTTTTTGTCTGTGTTCGTGGATGTATGGGTGAGTGAGTTGTAGAGTGAATAGCTATATGGGTGAGTGTGTATCAGTAGTTGTACAGGTCTGTGAATGGGTGTGTGAGTGGGTGTATGAGTGGGTGTATGAGAGGTTGTATGGGTGTGAGTAGGTGTGTGAGTGGGTCTGTGGATAATATCATCAGTGATGTTATCAGTGATGCCATTTGAGATGTCATTGAGAATACTGTAAGAAACCCCTAGTGTATAAAATACTGTAGTATGTGTGGATATATGTTTTAGACTTTATGGAAAAGGTGAGATCGTCGCGGTTAACAACGTCATTGCAACATCCGGAATAATTGCCAAAACGGAAAATAGGTCTGAAAGATGGTTTTTAAAGAAACTTAGTAGAAAAATATGAGTTTAAACATGCTTTGAAAGAAGTATGTACATAGTAATATGTGTAGGGTAATGTTCAGAATGGATTTTTTTACATATTAGTTTTGGAAGTGTTGGTGGTTATTGAATGTCTGCTTTTGTTTTCCGTTGCGTGATGTGTCCACGGGGAGCGCGACGCTGTCACAAAGATCCCCAAAAACTAAAGAAAAGAAAACCCTTTTGAAAAAACGTTCACGACATTTCGGGTACTACGGTGGCTCTGACAAGAGCCGTTGAGTTGGTTGTGTGAATAAGGCTGCTATACATAAGACCAGATGCAGAATTTCAGATTACTTAGAAATACCCTGTTGTCTTCATCTGTGAAGTGCACTCCATTATTTCTATAAATTCCATGCATGTCAAAACACAGAATGTTGTTATAGATACGACCCAAGCAATGGTCTCTGAGGAATGCAGAAACAGTTTTATTAACATGTTTCCTGGCTTTGTCAATCTGTGGACAGAATTGATTTGACCACTTCCATTTCTGTCTTTGGCATATATTAGAGTACACCAAGACAGTGTGAAGGAAAAGTACCATCAGTTCTGCAAAGGTTTCTTTCATTAGGATTTCCAGCCCTACCCCAGTCAATGTGCCTAGGTCATTGCCATCACAGTGCATAATCATGAGGGGAGGAGCTTGGGAATCCACAATGGATTTAACCAAAGCCAGCAACTGATGAAACTTTAACCCTCTCTCACCAAACCAAGTAATCTGCACATTTGGCAAACCCAAGTCCTTGTCAATTCCTTTCTTTTTTGCAGTATCTTTAGCCCAATATATATAGCTGTGGCCCACAATCCATACTCTAAGCATTTTGAAGTGAAGGAGCAATAGTAGTTAGGAGAAGGCTGGAGCTGCATGAGGTAGTTAAAATGGAGGTGATATATATATATATATATATATATATATATATATATATATATATATATATATTATCTACTGACGGTCACCAGTAGATAGTTATAGTTAGGCCCTATTTTCCATAGGAAATCCGCAACATTCTATTTGCAATAACGTTGGCGCCGGTTGACGAATCTTCGCAAAAGCTTCCAACTTGTTGGGGCGCTCCGGCCCGCTCCTATCCTGAAAGTCTCGGGGTGATTCGTCAAGCAGGGGCCGAGAAAAAAGGGGGGTCCCAAAACGTGTTTTCCCCATTCATTTTTCCATAGGAACCTTTAGTCGCAGCTACAGCCCGAACTGCTGAACGGAATTACACCAAATTTGGCAAAGAGGTAGCCCTTGGTTCAGTGTCGTGCCTTTTGCTTAAATGGTGTAAATCCGTTCAGTAGTTCCTGAGAAAATCAAAAGTAAAGTCATATATATCTATGGCCGAGTAGGGTCCGCGTACCCTCCCGATCACGAGCTGCATGCTAATTGGCTGTCAACACTCCAAACCAGGAAGTGTTGGCAGCCATTTTGTCCCTTGGTAGAACCGAGGGACAGAAAAAAGTGCGCAAAGCGCAAAAAGGGGGCAGGGTAGAAAAACCCTGACCCCCAAGGTCTGCTCAGGGGGTCCCACAAGGACCCCCTAAGCAGAAAAAAGCATTTAAAAAAAAATAAAAAATTGGCGGGATGCGCTTAGGTTGCGCGGATCCCGCCGTGATTAGAGAGCACAGAAACACGTCGCCAAATGCAACAAGGGGCAGGGTAGAAACACCCTGACCCCTAGGTCTGCTCAGGGGTCCCACAAGGACCCCCTGGGCAGAAAAAAGCATTTTTTTTTTTCAAATCGGCGGGATGCGCTTAGGGTGCGCGGATCTTGCCGATAAAAAAAAAATGCCCCCGGGTGGCCCAAGTCCCGGGGGCATGCGGGGGGTGGGTTTATGTTTTATGTGGGGGGCCTCTAAGGCCCCCCAAGCCCCTGGGACCGCCACCCCGGGGCTTTAAATAAAAAATGGTGCAGGAGGGCTCTTCGCCCTCCCACAGCCCGAGGACTGCCACCCCCGGGGCTTCTTTTTAAAAAAAAAAATCACCTGTGTGGGGGCTCCAGCCCCCACATGCCCGAGGACCGCCACCTCCCGGGGCACTTAGAAAACAAATGTGGGGTCCGTTTCGGACCCCGAAGCCCGGGGACCACCACCTCCCGGGGCTGTGCAATGTGAAGGAGGGGGCCGCACTGCCCCCTCCTGGAGCCTGTGGTGGCCCTGGGGACCGCCACCCCCAGGGCCGGCTCCTGCAGTGTCCCGGAGTGCCTACCCCGGGACACTGCTGTTTGCAATGACAGAGCGGGAGCCTTGCGGCTCCCGCCCTGTCAGTGCAAACTGCTTGGATATTGAGGCGAGCAAGGAGACCTGCTCTCGCTTCCAATATCCAAAGCACATTGCTTTCCACATGGAGAGCTGCATCTTAGCAGCTCCCCATGTGGAAAAGCAATGCCGGCTCCCGCAGGAGGCGGGGAGCCAGCATGGTCCGTGGGGGAGTTGGGGTCCCCCCACGGACCCCAAAGGATAGGGCCAGCCCCGGGGGATGGGGTCCCCAAGGCAAGTAGTGGCCCGGGAGGGGGGCCACATGGCCCCCCTCCCCAAAAATAATACAAAATAAATAAATAAATAAAGGCCGGCCCCGGGGGATGGGGTCCCGGGGCCAATAGAGACCTTAGGAGGGGGCCACGCAGCCCCCCTCCTCCAAAATTAATTTTTAAAAAGTGGCCATGCCCCGGGGGATGGGGTCCCCGGTGCCGGAATAGGACACGGGAGGGGGGCCACGCGGCCACCTTCCCCTACAGTATTTTTTTTTAAAAAGGCATCAGGCCCTGGGGGATGGGGTCCCCAGGGCCCCAAAAGTAAAAGAAGGGGGCCACACAGCCCCCTTCAGTAATACAAAAAGAAAGAAAAGACGCGATCGAGCGTCAGGCCCCGCCCCCTCCCTTAACCACTCTGCAAACGCGCGCTGTGGCGCGTTTTAAAGTGGGGAAATAATTCCCATTCAATACTGGGGGTCCCTGGGGGCCAACTAGCCCACCAGGTACCTCCAGTAAGAGCCACTGGGCTGGGTTGCAGAGAGGTGGTCCAGGCCACGCCCCTTTACACACTCTCTGCAACACAGCTCTGTGGCGCTACTGGAGGTACCTGGTGGGATAGTTGCACCCAGGGACCCTCAGGATTCTAAGGGGACTTAATCCCCCAACTTAGAACGCGCCACGGGCGCGTTTGCACAGTGGTGAAGGGAGGGCGGGCTTCAGGCTGACATGTGTGCAAACAGGCCCCGTGGCGCGTTTTAAGATGGGGAATTAAATCCCCTTCAATCCTGAGGGTCCCTGGGGCCAACTAGCCCACCAGGTACGTCCAGAAAGCGCCACAGAGCTGCGTTGCAGAGAGGTGCAAAGGGGCGTGGCCTCTGAACACCTCTCTGCAACGCAGCTCTCTGGCGCATACTGGAGGGATCTGGTGGGCTAGTTGGCCCCTAGGGACCCTTGGGATTGAGGAGGAATTAATTCTCCAACTTAAAACGCGCCACAGGGCGTGTTTGCAGACATGTCACCTCAGGCCCCACCCTCTTCCTTCACCATTGTGCAAATATTCCTCTAAAATCAGCCGAACTACGAATTCCGATTTACTCACCTGTTATCAGGAGAGACCTCAGTGCTGCATCTTTGAGCCCAGTACTGATCCTGAAAAGTAATTTTAACCGTACTTACCAGTAACTTGAATTTCCTTCCATAGGATATCATTGCCTGCTTTTTGCTGAAAAAGTTTCGAAGTGTCGAATTTTGAAACATACAAATATTCCTCTAAAATCAGCCGAACTACGAATTCCGATTTACTCACCTGTTATCATTAGAGACCTCAGTGCTGCATCTTTGAGCCCAGCACTGACCCTGAAAAGTAATTCTAACCGTACTTACCAGTAACTTGAATTTCCTTCCATAGGCTAACATTGACTGGTTTCACTTGGAAATTCTTCTAAGTGTGGAGTCTTGGAACTTTATAATATTCCTCTAAAATCAGCCGAACTACGAATTCCAATTTACTCACCTGTTATCAGGAGAGAACCCAGTGCTGCATCTCTTAGCCCAGCACTGACCCTGAAAAGTAATTCTAACCGTATTTACCAGTAACTTGTATTTCCTTCCATAGGAATCCATTGTCTGGTTTTCAGCAGAAACGTTTCAAAGTGTCGATTTTCACAAACTACAAATATTCCTTAAAAATCGCCTGTATGACTTAAACGCATTCTTTCAACTGTTTACAGGAGATGCACCAGTGCTGGATCCAGGATCCACCACTGAGTAAGAAAAAGTAACGATAACACTACTTACCTGCTAAGTGAATTTCCTCCCCTAGGGTAACATTGGTGATTCTATGTGAAAAAGTTTCTAAGTGTCAACTTTTAAAATACAATAATATTCCTTAAAAATCACTACTGTAACCAAAACGCTTTTACTCAACTGTTTACAGGAGATGTCGCAGGACTGAATCTAGGATCCAGTCCTGTGGTTAGAAAAGTAATCCATAAAGTAACTAATTGCATTTAACTTGAAATTCAAATTGAGCTCAATGTTGCATTGTGTTTGAAATTGTGTTGCCCATTGCAACAACTGTAACTACTGTACTTAAAAGTCTATTGCCTATTTGCAAAGTATTTAAACTAAAGTAATTCATTCTGAGAAAGTATATTTTGTAATGTAATGTATAATGTAATTACAATGTATTTAAAAAAATAAAATATCTAAAAATAAATAGTTTAAAAAATGTAGTAAATCAGTATCAAAAAAATAAATATAACAATTAATACATTTAAAAATTGTCATTTGCAAAACATTTGAAATTCACTGAAAAAAACCATAGGTTTCAGACATGTTATAGTTAGGAATTAGCATTTAAAAAACTTTTGAAATTCACTGAAAAAACCATAGGTTTCAGGCACGTTATAGTTAGAAATTAGCATTTAAAAAACCTTACAAATTCACTGAAAAAAACCATAGGTTTTAGGGACAGTTATAGTTAGTTGGACATTGCACTCGTACAAAACCCGTGAAATTCCCCGTTATAGTTAGTTCAGGTAACTATAACTCGCGCCCCCGCAATGCACTGCTGATGAAGTCACATATTACATCACTCATGACATGGTCAGTGACATCACTGATGACATCACTGATGACATTTCAAATCAGCCTACGACCCGGCGGACGTGCAGCTTGGAGGTTAGAGCGAATGCGGGGACTCAGGGAGGTCTGAGGACTTTAATAACGCTGGATACAGCACGCCTTGCACTGCAGCACACCAATGCCACATGGATTTTATTTCACAAGTTTCCCCACGCACCACCTGCCCAGGGATGATGGATTCTGGGAGCTGTAGGACTTGCCGACCTACAGCAGGTGAGCGATCACATGACAGGGGAGGTGTGTCTTTTCAATTTCAGGAGGACTGCAGAACTATTTAAAGCTGAGGCGTGTTCCTGTTTTCAGAGTAGCAGCGGCATCTGAGGAAGGCAATTGTGCCGAAATATATTATGCCTATACTGCTGTCCAATTAAAGACTGGTTCCTGTTTTCCCTGTGTGGCCCCTTCCTTCTGTTTGCTGGAGGTGTGTTGGATATTGTCGCGTCAGCCAGGAGACGTGTTAAGGGGCCCCGCTCTGTCAAGTTGGCTGGTGGCATTACTGGCGCTCTGCTTTGCAGTTTGTTTTCACCCGAGGTGTCGGATTGCTCCAGTCCACCTCCTAAGTGTGGGTCAAGCAAGGGACGCTGCCAGCTGGCAGCTCGTGACTTCACGGGCGTGCTGGTTTACTCAAATCAGCCTACGACCCGGCGGACGTGCAGCTTGGAGGTTAGAGGCGAATGCGGGGACTCAGGGAGGTCTGAGGACTTTAATAACGCTGGATACAGCACGCCTTGCACTGCAGCACACCAATGCCACATGGATTTTATTTCACAAGTTTCCCCACGCACCACTGCCCAGGGATGATGGATTCTGGGAGCTGTAGGACTTGCCGACCTACAGCAGGTGAGCGATCACATGACAGGGGAGGTGTGTCTTTTCAATTTCAGGAGGACTGCAGGAACTATTTAAAGCTGAGGCGTGTTCCTGTTTTCAGAGTAGCAGCGGCATCTGAGGAAGGCAATTGTGCCGAAATATATTATGCCTATACTGCTGTCCAATTAAAGACTGGTTCCTGTTTTCCCTGTGTGGCCCCTTCCTTCTGTTCGCTGGAGGTGTGTTGGATATATATATATATATATATATATATATATATATATATATATATATATATTTCATTGGATGTTGTCAGCATGAAAGTTAATAAAATTAGGTAGTGTGTTGGATGCCTTAGGAAGAAGTTTTATTATTGGGTGTTGTTTATAAAAGAAATGTATTACAGACATGGATATGGTTTTGAATCTGTGGAGTAAATCACACCTGCTGTGTCTCATTTGAAAGTAGCATGTTTCTTCTAGAATTTGTTGTGAACTTGTGGCCTACTGGTTCCACTGGGTTGTTAGATTCATTGAGCTAAGATTGTATTGGGGGGGGAGGGTGTTAAAGAGACAGAACATTTTTTAAAAAGTTGGGGAGTGGTGACACAATTTAAGTAATGGCAAGCTTTAATTTCCAACTCAGGACTATGTAATAAACTGTTGTGTATTATTTAAATTACAAAAAAAAGAAGCTAGATATAGGTTTGAACTCTCCTTTTGTTCGCGATTTCCCCACAATCGTTGCGAATACATCACAAACACACATAGATAGGAATCTCTTTTTGAAAGGGAGGTAAAGGGTTAAAAGATACTAACCATTCACAAGTGGAGATAGTGTAGTCTAAAATGAAAGACACAATTCTATTTACTGCCTTTCTCATGATCACAGAGTGCAAAGTTGAAGAGGTTGCCATTTTATTGTTGCTTTGTATGAGAGAGGTGTACTATTCTTGTGCTTAGTTTTCATAAATCCTAACAGTGTCAAAACTATCCACAAAGAGCTAAAACAACAATATAATCTGCAAACTGAATTCACTGGTATATACATAACGTTTTAATCCTTTATAAATATTACATTAGAAATGAAGATGTATATGCGAGTTTGATAAAAAAAAGAGCATCACAGTGATATGAAAAAATATATGAGACGAACTGTATCTATCAAAGGGTATGTGTTTAAGAGGTTAGTGGTGAATGTTTTGGGAAGTAAGAAAAATGAATTAGTACCTCTTTATTACATTGTGTACTTTATTGAAAAATAATAGCATAGTATTGTGGATCGTTGCAATGAGGAACGAAGAATGTTTTAAATGTCTAAACATCATGTGCAGAATAGATACATCTGTTATTTGCGTTCTGGGAGTTGTAGTACTTTTAGTAACATTATTAAACAGAAGTAGTGTAATCACAAATAAAAGATGAGAACATGTTGTTCGCCTGTATGTGAATTAGAAAGAAGTAATACTTGTTAGGTATGTATTGGGAAGAATTTGTCAATGTGGTTTTTAACTTATATGGCCGCTTTGCATATGCTTAGATGGTGAGATATGGTTCTTGTGGTTGCACATAGCAATATATACGGTTGGGACTTTTGAGTTTACTTAAAGATGCAGAGAGGTATATATTTTGGGAAAGATTGCTTGAAGGTGTACATCTATTAAGACATCGCATATATATTTACATGGTGATCTATGTTCATTAAGGCTGTTGAAAATGTCATGTATATGGTGAGGGTGGTGTTTTTTCTTTAAATATGGTTTGCTTAAAATTGAGGAGGATTAATAGTGCAGAATGCCTCAAGACTTCTCATGCTAGCTTCATTTGGAGTGTAACTTTTGTTTGAGGAATGCTGAATATATGTTTTAGAAGCAGAAGAAGTATTTGAGAAATGATGTAGGTATATCATTCACAAAAGACTTTGTACTTTGAATTTTTTTTAATGTTGTTTTCCGTTTTAGAAACTTACTGATGCATGTGCACACTCAATAACAAAGCAATCAATGCTCCTAGAGAGCCATGTATGCAATTATATATCAAGTGTGATATCTAGGCTTCACTCACACATAGCGCAGTAGAAAAGCATATAGGCAGTAATACAGGTAGTTTGATACTGACAGAAGGAAATAACCAATGAGTCAGAGATATAGTCACAACTGTTATGTATCTAACAGCAATGAAGGTACTTTCACAGTCAGTCATGCAGTATTCAGGCACTCATGCAATCACCCAGCCACTAGTCAGGCAGGCATCAAATCAGTGATTCACTATCCTTGGAGTTATTCAATTACCTAGACACTACACATGTACTCTTGGAATCAAACAGGCAGAAATTATGTAGTCATTGAACTATGCAGGCAGTACCTATACATTCATGTAATCACCCAGACACTAATCATTTACTTGTGCAATTAACAAGGCTGTAACTATGCAGTCATTATAACACTTGCGCAGAACCTATGCAATCATTTAAACACCCACTTCCAACCCACTCATGCAAACACTCAGGCACTACTCATGCATTCATCTAATTACATAAAGAGTACCATTGTAGTAAACTAAATAAGCGAACAAGGTTACTAATGAGCTGGAAATTTTGTACAAATTTTGTTAACAATTTTAGATCTTTTCATGAAATAATGTTTTAACTGTAATTGATTTTTTAACAAATTTTAGTACTATGCTTTATGGTTGTGAAAAACCAAATAAAGAAATTGTTGACTGACTAGTAAACCTATCATCCATCTGGTACCTATGCACTCATTTAATTACTGAGGCAATACTCTTGCACTAATACAATTACTCCAGCAGTACACTTACTGTCATCTAATCTCTCAAGCTTTAACAATGGAGTTATGCAATCACTCAGACACTAGTCATGCACGCATCTAATCAGCCAGGCACTACTGATGCACTCATTCAATTATCCAGGCACTACCCATGTAGTTATGTAAACACCCAGGCACTACCTGCTAAATGAAGCAAAAACACATGGGCAGCAGGCATGTAGTCATCCAATCACTGAAACACTACTCATGCACTCATTCAATCAGATAGGTGCTATGCATGCACTTAAACAATCATGTATGCACTATCCATGCACTCTATAAATCACCTATATATTATGTATGTACTCCTGCAATCATCCAGGCACTAGAGTTGCACTCATATAATCATCCAACCACTATCTATGCATGTATTAAATTATTGAGCCATTAGTCATGCACTTATCTACTCCATTCAGGTACTACTCATGCACTCATCCAAACACCCAGATAGTAGTGATATACTCATGCAAACACGCAGATATGAAATCACCCATGGAGTTCTCATATGCTCAGGGAATCATCCAGGCATTGCCTGTATCCTCAAATCAATCAATCAATCAATCAATCAATCACAGAATTTGTAGAGCGCACTACTTACCTGCGAGGGTCTCAAGGCGCTGGGGAGAGGGAAGGGGGGGTGCTGCTACTGGTCGAACAGCCAGGTCTTGAGTAGCCTCCTGAAGGTCAGCAGGTCTTGGGTCTGTCGTAGGCTTAGTGGAAGGGTGTTCCAGGTCTTGGCGGCGAGGTGTGAGAAGGATCTGCCGCCGGTGGTTGTTCTTCGAATGCGAGGGACGGTGGCGAGGAGAGGTCGGCGGAGCGGAGCTGGCGGTTGGGGACGTAGAAGAAGAGTCGTCTGTTGAGGTAGGCTGGGCCAGTTTTGTGGAGTGCCTTGTGTGCGTGGATGAGGAGTTTGAAGGTGATCCTCCTGTCGACGGGGAGCCAGTGCAGGTTCCTCAAGTGGGGGGTGATGTGGCTGTGGCATGGTACGTCGAGGATCAGGCGTGCGGAGCGTTTTGTATGCGTTGCAGTCGCTTGATGAGCTTGGCCGGGGCTCCCGCATAGAGGGCGTTCCCATAGTCAAGTCTGCTACTGACGAGGGCCTGGCTGACTGTTCTTCTTGTGTCTGTCGGGATCCACCTGTAGATCTTGCGAAGCATGCGGAGGATGTTGAAGCAGGAGGAGGAGACTGCGTTGACTTGCTTGGCCATGGAGAGCGTTGAGTCGAGGATGACTCCCAGGTTGCGTGGGTGGTCGGTGGGTGTCGGGGCTGCTCCCAGCGTCGTTGGCCACCAGGAGTCGTCCCAGGCTGAGGGGTTGGAGCCGAGGATGAGGACCTCCGTTTTGTCCGTGTTCAGCTTTAGTCGGCTGATCTTCATCCAATCGGCGGCGGCCTTCATTCCTTCATGGAGATTGGCTTTGGCGGCGAGGGGTCCTTGGTGAGGAGAGGATCAGTTGAGTGTCGTCGGCGTAGGAGATAATGTTGAGGTCGTGCTGTCTGGCGATGCGTGTGAGCGGGGCCATGTAGATGTTGAACAGTGTTGGGCTGAGGGACGATCCCTGGGGTACGCCGCAGATGATCTCGGAGGCTTCGGATCGGAAAGGTGGGAGGTGGACTCTCTGGGTTCTGCCGTCGAGGAAGGAGGTGGTCCATTCCAGGGCCTTGTCTCAGATCCCTGCGTCGTGGAGGCGTGCGCGTAGAGTGCGGTGGCAGACAGTGTCGAAGGCGGCGGAGAGGTCCAGCAGGATGAGGGCTGCGGTCTCACCATTGTCCAGCAGGGATCCTGATGTCGTCGGTGGCGGCGATGAGGGCAGTCTCAGTGCTGTGGTTGCTGCGGAACCCTGATTGGGATGGGTCCAGGATGCTGTTTTCTTCGAGGTATCGGGTTAGCTGTTTGTTGACGATCTTCTCGATGACCTTGGCTGGGAACGGAAGCAGAGAGATGGGCCGGAAGTTCTTGAGGTCTCTCGGGTCCGCCTTGGGTTTTTGAGTAGGGCGTTGATCTCTGCGTGTTTCCAGCTCTCTGGGAAGGTCGCGGTCTCGAAGGAGAGATTGATGATGTTGCACAGGTGGGGTGCGATGGAGCTGCTGGCTTTGTTGAAAATGTGGTGCGGGAAAGGGTCTGACGGGGAGCCGGAGTGTATTGTGCTCATGGTCTTGATGGTGTCCTCGATGTTCACGCTGGCCCAGGCTGGCAGGGGGTCGTGGTCGATGGTGTGTGGCGGGTCTGGTGCATCGATCTTAGTTGGGGCTGTCTGGGTGCTGAAGCTGTCGTGGATGTCGGCGATCTTGCGGTGAAAGAAGGTGGCGAGGGAATCGCACAGGGGTTGCAACGGCAGGATGTCGTTGGTGTTGGAGCTGGGATTGGAGAGTTCCTTCACGATGTTGAAAAGCTCCTTGCTGTTGTGTGCGTTGTTGTCGAGGCGGTCTTTGAAGGAGATTCTCTTGGCGGACCTGATGAGGTGGTGGTGGTTACGGATGGCGTCTTTGTGGGCTGTGTGGCTGTCCGGTGTCTTATCACTGTGCCATTTCTTCTCTAGTTTCCGGCAGGTACGCTTGGAAGCTAGGAGTTCCGAGGTGAACCAGCTGGCTCTTTTGGTGGTGTCGCTGTAGGTGAGCTTTTTCAGCGGGGCGAGGTGTTGGCACAGTCGTCCATCCATCGTCTGAGGTTGCAGGCAGCGTCGTCGGTGTTGGATGGGTCGGAGGGAGGGCTGAGAGCGAGGTTGCCCGGAGTTGGTCTTCGGTGACTTTGCTCTAGCAGCGGCGTGGGATCTGTTGGGTGCGGTGGTGTGTGGTGGGTTTCTGGAAGGTGAAATGGATGCAGCGGTGGTCGGTCCAGAGGAGTTCACGTGGTGTGGCTGAAGGAGACGTGGGAGCTTGAGGAGAAGATGGGGTCAAGCGTGTGGCCGGCAGAGTGGGTCGGTGTTGTGACGAGCTGGCTCAGGCCGAGGTTGGCGAGGCTGTCGATCAGGGTGGTGGAGTTGCTGTCGTTGTTGTTCTCCAGGTGAAAGTTCAGGTCTCCGAGGAGGATGTAGTCGGTAGAGGTCAGGGCGTGCGTGCTGATGAAGTCGGCGATGGAGTCGCTGAACTGGGGTCGGGGCCCAGGGGGTATGTAGACAAGGGTGCCTCTAAGGGTGGTGTTGGGGTCCGTGTGGATCTGGAAGTGCATGTGTTCGAGCGGTGCTGAGAGTGTCGTCGGTGCTGGTCGAGACCCTGATGGTGTTCTTGTGGACGATGGCGATTCCTCCTCCTACTGCGTTGATGCGGTCTCTGCGGGTGATCTTATAGCCGTCTGGGATGGCTATGGCGATGTCGGGGACGGAGGAGTCGTTCATCCAGGTCTCAGTCAGGAAGGCGACGTCTGGTGATGATGTGTCGAGCAGGTCCCAGAGCTCGGCGGGCGTGTTTGCGTGCGGAGCGGGTGTTCAGTAGGATGCACCGGAGGTGGTTGAGGTCCTTCTTGGCGGGCGCCTCGGTGGCTCTGAGGCTGGTGTAGCTGCAGTTCCGGCAGGTGAAGGGACCATGGGTGCGTTTCGGGCGGCCTTGAAGCAGTTGTGCGTCCGTCCGGGGTTGAGAGCGTGGAGTGTGGTGGCATCGTATCGGCGTCGGTCCTCGAGAGCTGGAGCGGGGCGCGCAGCCCAGGGGTTCTGGCGCTGGGCACGGTCCAGTCGCGGACGGGCGCAGAGCGGGCTTGCCTTAGGCGCGCCTTTGGCGCGCCAGCGTGCACTGACCGCGCAGCGGCACCGCCATATATGGGGAGGTGGGAGGGAGGAGCAGCTGGGAGGCAGGGGCAGCGAATGGGCAGTCAGGGGGCGGGGCCGCAGGGGACGCAGCGGCGGGAATGGAGAGAGGCAGCGAGGGGCACAGAAGGCAAAATGGACAGCAAAAACAGAAGAAATACGGGCACAGTACAGTGGGGCAGCGCGGGGCACAGAAGGCAAAATGGACAGCAAAAACAGAAGAAATACGGGCACAGTACAGTGGGGCAGCGGGGGCACAGAAGGCAAAATGGACAGCAAAAACAGAAGAAATACGGGCACAGTACAGTGGGGCAGCGGGGGCACAGAAGGCAAAATGGACAGCAAAAACAGAAGAAATACGGGCACAGTACAGTGGGGCAGCGGGGGCACAGAAGGCAAAATGGACAGCAAAAACAGAAGAAATACGGGCACAGTACAGTGGGGCAGCGGGGCACAGAAGGCAAAATGGACAGCAAAAACAGAAGAAATACGGGCACAGTACAGTGGGGACAGCGGGGCACAGAAGGCAAAATGGACAGCAAAAACAGAAGAAATACGGGCACAGTACAGTGGGGCAGCGGGGGCACAGAAGGCAAAATGGACAGCAAAAACAGAAGAAATACGGGCACAGTACAGTGGGGCAGCGGGGGCACAGAAGGCAAAATGGACAGCAAAAACAGAAGAAATACGGGCACAGTACAGTGGGGCAGGGGGGCACAGAAGGCAAAATGGACAGCAAAAACAGAAGAAATACGGGCACGGTACAGTGGGGCAGCGGGGGCACAGAAGGCAAAATGGACAGCAAAAACAGAAGAAATACGGGCACAGTACAGTGGGGCAGCGGGGGCACAGAAGGCAAAATGGACAGCAAAAACAGAAGAAATACGGGCACAGTACAGTGGGGCAGCGGGGGCACAGAAGGCAAAATGGACAGAGAAAACAGAAGAAATACGGGCACGGTACAGTGGGGCAGCGGGGGCACAGAGGCAAAATGGACAGAAAAAAAACAGAAGAAAAACACGGGCACCGAGGCCACAAGCGGAGGGGCGAGCTTACCAGCAGCAGCAGCGGGCGGACAGCACAGGCGGAGCTGTGTGGTGGGGGAGCGACCTACCTGGCAAGGCACTACCAATATACCAATTCAATAATCTAGGGAAATTGATGTATTCAACCACAAACACATGATTTTACAAGTTTTACTGAGTAATATGTAGTCTTTTAAAACCATCTGGTGATTACATATGCAAGCTTTGACACACTCTTTGCATGTACTTGGAAGAATTAGTGAGCTATATTCTTTGATAGAGATTAATGTGCACATTGTTATATGCACAGTTTCCCAAAATTTAAATCTGATACATTTAAGTAGAACAGTACTGAGATACTAAATTCACCTGTGACACAGTGGTAGAGAGGCATGCAAATAGCTCTTATGTTGTGTTTTCGGATTTACAGTGTTGAGACACTGTATGTACTTGTACACTTGTGGCTAAATTTATAAGAAAGTAATGTAGCGTGGAACCGCAAGCCATTTGGCTATGCCGTGCTGCATTACTTTCAAAGCACAGGGATGAGTCATATTTACAACAATATGATGGATCCCAGTGCTCTCCCCTGTGCTGGTGCACAACTGGCTGCCATGCACCAACGAAGGCACCCTTTCACCATGGTACAAGGGTGCCTGTGTAGTGGGGATGATTGTTTTTGTGAAGGAAGAGACACTTTCCTGTACAAAAACAATCACAAGAGGTATTTTCCTCTTTCTATGTGAGATGCAGAATGCAGCACGCATAGAAAGAGGAAACAATGAGGAGAAATAAAAGCATTTCTCCTCGTTGCACCACCCTACACCTCCCCTGGGGAGGTGTAGGATTCTGACGCATTCCCAGGTTTATGAATTGTTGTACATTTGGGAATGTGGCAGAATCCACAGGTGTTGCGTAGGAACACCCCCAGCAACACCTATGGCATGCTCCTTTCATGCAAAGTGCTGCATGAAAAGGGCCCGTACTTATAATGCCATGAAAATCCTCGCAGAGTGGCTTTACGTGGCCTTGTAAATATGGAGCACCACATTCCGCTGTCAAAAAGTGATGCACTGGAAAGTGCATGGGGCTTGTAAATACGCCCCCTTGGCTTGATGTTCATTTTAAAATTCACTGCAGAAGGGAGAAACTGTTCTTTCACCATGTATAAGTGAGAAATGAAGTACGGTGCAGCTGTGTTGTACAACAGGGTGCTAAAATGTTAAAAGGTAACTAATAAATAAAGTTTTGTGTTTTGCTTTGGGTTTGTTGTATTGAAGTAAGTGCATGTAGTAATATATCTAGATTCATCTGTAGATTTAAAACTGCAACACAACATGAAAACTGTTTTTGTATTATGTGTAAGTCAGTAGTATTATATTAATAGCTTAGGACAATACCAGAGTGTACATCAATGTGACTACCCAACCATAAAGGACACCCCCGTCCCCATCCTATTGTACGCGGACGACGAAGTGATAATGGCGCGGACGCAACTAGGATTACAAAGGTCTGTCAGCAACTTTGTTGCCTACATGAATGATAGGGGCCTAAGGGTAAATACTACCAAAACATACACTATGAGTTGTGGAACAAACAGGAAAAAGACATGTGCCATTTTTATTGACAGCAAAAAAATCGAAAGTAGGGACACTTTTTCATACCTAGGTATAACCTTTGATAGGAAGGGATCCTGGAAAGCGGCCATGAAGGCTAGAAAACTGAACTTCTCAAAAGCCATAGGAGCAGTTACTAACTTCTCTAAGAAATTAGGTGGCAGACCTGTCCCAGAGTTGCTGGCCATCTATAAATCCAAATGCATTTCAACAGGGACATATGGAACTGGCATCTGGGGCATTGAAGAAGTAGAACAAATTCAATGCTGCGAAAATACTTTTATCCGCTACTTGTTGGCTGTTCCCAATTCTACCGCCACTTTTAGTTGCCACAGGGAACTTGGCCTTCCTTACATCTCTGATATCATCAAAATCAACCCGCTATTATTATGGCATAAGGTCTGGGTATCTGTGGAGACTGGTTTTAATAGAGATGTAATCTCTGATTGCCTCAAATCAGATAGGGTGGCTAATATGACATGGATTAATTACATAAAAGATTTACACATGAAATTGGCCATCCAGAATATTTTGGCTCCCGAGCACCATGGAAATGGTATCTAGAAAAACGTAAAAAGACAACTGCCTGAACCATCTAGAGAATAAGCGTTGGCTAGAGGAGAGGGGGAAAAAATCAGTCATGGATAACCATCTGATGACCACATGCATAGGCTTACAACCTTATCTGACATTGGTACAGAGTAGCTTTTGTCGTATGCTTTTGGCTCGTTTTCGCTGTGGGTCTTTTTTTAGACTGGTCACATTTCCTGGAAAAAATGACTGGTCAAAAAAGTCGCCCATATGCCCATGCGACGATATATCAATACAAACAACTCTGCACTGCACTTTGTTCTGTAAATATTATGTCGTACCAAGGAAAAAGTTTTTAATGCCTACCATTAAAAGTTGGGGCCTAAGACAATGTAGAACAGCTTTATTAAGGTTACAACTGTTGGAAAATGAACAAATTATTATGATTATTTCCTCGTTTCTAAAGGCTGTTATTAGGTACCGGAACACAATGTGAACCTTCTTTTAAAACCAGCTTCTTATCTTTTTTATCTACTCGTGTATATATATGGATTGTCTCTCTGGTCTTTGTAGTATGTAACATAATCATGAAAACAAGAATTGTCCTTTTTTATGTCCCTGAATTATGTAACATAATCGTAATAAGTTTTTATATCTGTTTTAATCACTCGTGTTCTTATGGCTTTTTTATTGCATCAAAATAGAATAAGGCTTATTTGATCTGATTTGATTGTAATGTTTCACATATAACATGAAATAAGTGATTGTTTATGGAGCCCAATTTTAGATATTTTTAGTAAAGTTTTAGGATACCGTATCTTTTTTACACAATGTTTAACCAATCGCATCATGGAGATCTTTGCAGTTTTGCATATCATGCATTAACCTTGCACATGTGATATTTTTTGCACAACAGTTTTAAGCTACTTTGTCTGTATTGATAATAATGAAAATATGAAAAACCTGGTCATTTTTATTATGTGTGTATAATATCCAAGTCATCCTTTAAGATTTTATAATGTTCTAAATACAATCATGAAAATCTGGAATTCTATGTAAAACCTAACCACTTCTTTTAAGTGAATGTTGAATTTATTGTGTTATAGTATGCTTTTATGGATGTAAATACTACACCGAATAAAGCTGTTTTGATTTGATTTGATTTGAATGGCTACAAAAGCTCAGATGAAAAAGCAACAGAAGCAACTACAGTATGTTTGCAGAAATGAATTACAAAAGGGGCAAAATGTAGAAAAAGTGATGAATGAAAAAAGAGCTACTGGTAAGAGGACAAAGTCCTTTCTTAAAAATATATGTGAACATTTGCAAAGATTACAAAATTAAGAAAATGAAATTATGACTATGAGAAACAACAAGAGTGAACAAAGTGTGGGGGGCGTGGCTAACCGCCGAACATGGCGGAGGCAGTTTAGAGGCGCTCCGAGCCCGGCCTGCATAATCCTGTTATAGCGCCATGCACAGAAGCCCATCGGAGCCTGTCCGAACAAGTAACATGATGGTATGACAAGACTGACCGAGAGATGTGACTACGCCGTCGCTGTTACTGGCGCAGAAAGATTTTCGGCGTGAGGCCTACCCGGCAGCCGTGCCGAGTGCGACGGAGAAGGCCGGAAACCCTGCGAGGCAATCCGAGGCCCGAGGTGAGCCTAACGAACATCCGCAGAACACACTGGGAGACGTGCAGCTGAGAGTCTCTGCCCATACCCTGTGGAATCAGCCGATAGAGGCATGGGGATACAGAGACACCTGGGGGCGGCCTGTCGATTGAACTCCTGTGTCCCCCACCGGAAAACGGCCCAAGACCCGGCTGGGCGAAGAGACGCGATCAGCGCCATACACTCGGTCCCTGGCGCCTATGGAAAAGAACGGCACGGACTGAGCAACGCACTGGTGGCTGATGAAGAGAGTGCACATATGCCCATACCCCATGAAAGCTGGCGATACAGGTGTGGGGATACGAAGATGACTGGGAGACCAGCCAACAATCGACAACTTTGCGGCTTCTACTGGGGAGCGGCCCTGTACCTGGCCACGCTGGGAGGCGAAATCAGAGCCACATACCTGATCGGTGACGCATACACAAGGAAGCGGTGCGGGCAGAGTGAGGCGCCGGCGGCTGCTGCAGGATATGAACCGCCAATAATCACGGAGACGCAGGGCCTGAGGAGCGGCCTGCCGGGGCCCGGTACTCGGGCTGAGACTCAGGAGCTCAACGCCACGGAAACCACCATATGAGGCCACAGGTGAGGATGTGCCAAGAGGGGGTCTTTTACTCACACAATCTCGGCGCTCATTGCTGACCCCCCCCACCCCTCCTGGATGCAGCATGGCCTAAAGGTCTGGAGCGCAACCTAAGCGGTCGCTGATTGACTACAATATGACTACCCCTGGTGCACCCATACAGAACCGCTCAAATCCCTGGGAACCTGCCCCGATGGGGGAGTAACACACCAACCTGCCAGTGTTTCTAACAAGGGGTAACAGCACGGGATCCGGCGGCGAACACAGGGAGACCAGTATCTAATGCTGCCTGCCTGACAGAGCGTGGAACGCCCTTGAAAACACGCTACTAATTAACAACACTAAAGGCAGCGACACTTGCTTTATTGAGAACCAAAGAGAGGGAAAAGGCAACACAACTGTCACTACTAAAGGGTGATCTTGCTTAACCACTCTGAAGCGCACACATTACTTGTGGCTGCCACGAAGAAGCACGAGGGAATGCGGTACGCAAACTGCTGCGTGTGATCACGGCGCTTACATCGGAATAGCAGCCTCACCTGCTTGAAACCAGGATCTCGTACCAATTAAGGCAACCCCCTTGCACACCTGTAGGTGCAGGCCCCGGGAAAGATACATACCAACACAATATGGGGCGCACCAAGGGGAAAATACAGGAGACGACCACCAATACAACACACGGGGGACCCAGAGCACACGATGACCTCGATGCTGCTCACCTGTGTCCCACCTACAAATGAGGAGACCTCACAGGACAAACTTGACCTGATACTACAGGAGGTCAGGGAATCCAGGAAATCCATTGAACAGCAAGTTTGCGCTCTCACAACCAGATTTACACTGCTCAAGGCAGACCATACGAAATTGGCGGACAAGGTGAAATCTCATAGTCTAACGTTGGATGAGGTCGTACCACAACACAAGGAACACAAGTTGCAAATCCAACAATTGCAGAAGCAAGTCTCCGGCCTCCAGGACCGAATGGAAAACGCAGAAGGAAGGGCTAGACACAACAACGTACGAGTAATTGGATTGCCAGAGCGTAGTGAGGGACCTGACGCTGCTCGCTACATGGAGCAATGGTTCAAAGAGCATGTGGCCCCTGACGGGCTATCAGAACATTTTTGTGTGGAAAGAGCCCACAGGATACCCACTGGGAGACCCAAGGCGGGTGCCCCACATCGCCCATTAATAGCCAGGATCCTAAACTACAGGGATCGTGACGTCTTGCTCCAGAAGGCGTGAGAATGATCCCAAATAAGATTCGAAAATTGTCGAATATCGCTATATCCGGACTATACTCTCCTAATCCAATGGCAAAGGTCCTCCTTCATGGCTGTCAAAAAGAAACTAAAAGCCATGCCTTTGAAATACGCCCTTCTATTCCCTGCTCGCCTGAAAATCATATACGACCATAAGACGTACTTTTTCGAGAGCCCTGAAGACGTGGAGGAATGGATCGAGGTAAGGGACCTGGCCTCACTGTCAGGAACCACCTCCCAAAGCCTACCCAACAGCCCAAGATGTACAAATGATAGGCGATCGCGCCGTATGGTGAAACCAGGGTACAAATCGAAATTGCACAGTCCAACGCAGGAACAAGTGCAACAGAGCAAGTAACAGGCATTAGAGACAGCATCCGCGTTCAGAGACTGTGGACTCCCTGTGGACTCTGCATCATCAGAGGACAACACGGTCAGATCGGACTCTGAAAGTAGCGTGACCTTGTTCCCTAACATGACGCCCCAGATGGCGGATGGTATATTCGACTAAAAGGAGCGCAAGAATATCCTGCTCACACGGACGGCCGCTAAGACTACTGGCGGCGATGCAAGAACTGATATCGAAACATATATCCTTTTCTCTGTGAGCTAAAAATGGCATTAACTTGCAATGTATATTAGTACCGGGCTCCCTCTGAGCTCGATTACAGGCAACCACAGCACCATGAGAGGCGTTAGCGATGACCCCCTATTTGCGAACGCACCAGGTACACACAGCACAGTTACACAGGTTGTGTTTTATTGTTCGGTCTGGTATAGTTCCCCAACCGGGCCTTTTATTAGAAGTTCAGGGGAGGGTAGAAGTTCTGGTGAGAATTGTTCCTTTGATGTGAACTGTGGCCTCTCTTTAATAACTGCAATGTCACCTCTCAGCCCCACACTGCGACACATACGCTCAACACCTACAATTTAATCACATGGAACGTCTGGGGTCTAGGATCCATACAGAAACGGCATAGGATGCATGCACAACTACTCAGGCGCAAAGCACAGATAGTATTTCTGCAGGAATCTCATCTTACAGAACCGGAGGCGGCAAAACTACGCAAGAAGTGGAGAGGACAAATCTTCTCCACCAATTATTCTGTTTTCGCCAGGGGCGTAACGATATGGGTCAGACACGGGGTGCCATATGTAGAACTGGAGAGGCGCACTGACATGCAGGGAAGATACATATTTTTACATGGGACACTTGATGGGACGCACATAATATTAGGTAATATTTACGCCCCGAACTTTGACAAAGATACATTTTTTGCTGGCCTCAACCTGGTACTAACAGGATGGGAAATGTACCCATGGATCATTGGAGGGGATTGTAACGCGGTGAGGAACATTGGGCTAGACCGCTCACATCCCACCTTACACGGAGCGGGATCAACTAAACAGGCAAAGGCTCTCTGTGGGTGGTCTGATGGATGGGCACTGAACGACGTATGGAGATTGAGACACCCGACTCATAAAGAATACTCATTTTACTCCCCAGTTCACTTACTGCACATGAGAATAGACAGGATTTTCTGCTCCAGAACGATAACGGCACACGTAACACACACCACATACTTGGCTAAGACTTTCTCAGACCATAACCCTTTAGAAACTACCTTTGCCTGGGGCAGGATCCCCACCCCAGTACCCACTTGGAAATGATGGCCTCAATTATTGGAAGATACGGTGTTCTGTACTACCCTAGCTAATACGATAACGAATTACTTATAAAGACACAGCGTCCTCCATCTTAGATGAATGGTGTAGGAAGGTGGAATCTGACTATATGGTTGCCCCCACTTTTTTTATGGTGTTTTGCTGGTTTATGACTTAGTTGGACTGGGATCCTGCTATTCAGGGCCCCAGTCTATCTGCTTTCTCTGTAAAAGGTTTCCATGTGCCTTAGGCACATCTCTGATTGAATCTGGAGTGCCCTTATAAGTCCCTAGTATATGGTATACTATGTACCAAGGGCATAGGTACCTCAGAGGCCTACCAGGGGCTGCAGCATGTATTATGCCACCCTGGAAGGCCTTCCAAACTGACACCACAGGTCTGCTACTGCAGCCTGGGTAGGGTGGTGCATGCACTCTTACTGTGATATAGGTTACCTATATCACTAAATACATACACACATATAAACCTATAAGTCACTCCTAAGGCAGGCCTTATCAATCCTAAAGGCAGAGTGCATGGTTCCTATGTGAGAGGGTGCCCCTGCATGAGCAGGGCCCTCTGCAGCGTTCGGAGACCATCTCTGATGCTGTTTGTAGTGCAGCCTGACCATATACTCTAAGCGCATTATATCCTCGCGGTAAAATGCTAACTTTGGAATGGCTGCACCTAAACATGTCGTGTTTGGTGTCAAACATCTTGGAATACTACCCCCGCCAATCCTGGCGGCGGGGTAGCATTCCACCCTTCTAGAGGGAAAGACATGTTAACTCTGGCTTACCCGGTAACTTCTTTCTGAAGCCCTGGCATCACAAAATGGATGCTGCTGCCACAGACACAAGTCTGGCCTCCTGCTGCTGGACGAAACTCCGGCAGGGGAGGCCTGGACAATAGGTTTCCTGTTGCAGGGAGGTGTGACCACCTCCCCAGACAGGATAATGTGTATTGGGGCTGGGTGGGTGCACTCTTAGAGTGCTTTGAAGTCCTGCACTGGGGGAGCAAAAGGCTCCTCTGTGCATATGCCAGTTCAAACCAGCTCAGGGGCTACCTGCCCCTGCTCTGGCGCGAAACTGGACAAAGGGAAGTGGGTGTAGCCACCCCTCCCTTGACCCTCCCATAGGTGGGGTCATAGAGCTAGTCCATCCCCTCTTTTAGTATAAGAGGGGGAACCTTGCCATTGCAAAGCAGATAACCCCTGGATGACGCTCTACAGAAGAATCCTGGCCCTTCGACGTTCCACTACCTTTGGAAGACAGAAGAATCTCCTTGGAGTCAAGGAGTGACTCCTGCTTGGCAGGCACCAAAAACAACAACGACGGTCACAAACTACGCCGCTCCGCCGGAGTCCGAAGTCCCTGCAGCCCAGGAAGTGGATTTCCTGACCTCTCCCAGGCCATCGTGAGTCCCCAGCGAAGCTGAGGCAAGTGGACCCCACGAGTAAGGAGGAACCGCGACCCCTGGGTACCGTGCACTATTGTCGAGTGCAACCCCTTCACAATGTTCTACGAATCTGTGCTTTGGACCACGTGTGGTCCCGACCTCCAGCAGGGAATCCCTTCTGAAGATCAGAGGCCTACACCGTCCCGAGTGACCGTGGGCCCCTGTTGAGTGATTCCGCCCGAGGTGTCTTCGCGATCCCTGCCCGCTGGCTTGTGGGACCCCAGAAGACTTCTTAAAGAAACCAAAGGGCTCCCCTGGTTGCTCCAGGCCTGCCCTGACTTACCCTCGCTGGGTGAGTTCCACAGACCTTGCTGGTCTGCGCCATCGACTTTTCTTCATCTCCCCGAGACTTTGCGGCTGCCAAGGCTTGTTGGCTCCGATCGAGTTGTCGACACCGCAGTCAGCTGCAGGCGTCAAGGGACACACCGAATCCAGCTCCTGGTCATCTGCCGACGCCTCCTGGACCACGTGGCTGAAGAGTCAAGGCACCCACAACCGACCTGAATCACTCGACGACGGTGGGCATCCATCTTCCTTGCCCCGAGTCACTGCCAAGTGACTTTGAACACTGTCCCCTCTGCT
>CAWUFW010023140.1:0-81424 GCA_963921515.1 Calotriton arnoldi | reverse complement strand
TTTTGTTTGTGATGTGTGTGTCTGTGTGCTGGATGTGTGTGTGCTGGTGTGTGCCTGTGCCGGTGTGTGTGTGCTTGGGACGGGTAAGGTGCTGGGGAGTGTGGATGGAGCAGAGGCAGGAGGGGTGAGGGACTGTCTGAGGAGGGACACTGCTGCCGTCAGGGAGGAGTCCATGGACCTATTGCCCCTCTGTAGGTCAGACATGCCCGATGAGATGCCCTCCATGAACGACACCAGCTGAGTCAACAGAGGGGTGTGTGCATGGAGGACACTCAGCATGGCTGTCTGCCCTACATGGAGCTGGCGAAGGAGGTACACAGACTCCTCACTCAGGGCAGCAGGGGACACAGGGGCAGGGGTGCGGTGCCTGGCCCAAAGGAGACACGCTCCCGAACATGGGAGCCTCCACGGACCTGGGGAATGGGAGCCGATGGGAGGGCGGTGGTGGTGCTGGTGGTGGCGGGGACAGCAACACTAGCTGGGGTGTGGTGGCTGCTGACACCCGCCTCCATAAGGGAGTCATCCTCCGAGTTGCTCTGGTCCTCAGCTGAGGTGGATGGTGCTGAGGACTCCTCGGTGTGGCTCCCCTCGCCCTCCGTGCCACTGGGTCCCTCCGACCACTCCTCGGCTGCTGACCCAGTCTGGCTCTCCGGCTCCTCCTGGTCCGTGGAGCTGTCCCCTTCTGTGGCCGTGGATGTATCTGCAACAATGGGGAAACAGACAGACATCAGTCACCTGCACCAAACGCACACACCACTGTGAGCACAGCACATTACAGAGCAAGCCCTGGCATCATTAGTTGTACATTGCTAAAAGTGCCCTAACTGAACAGGAGAAGCCAATTGTCAGTCTGATGCCAACCATGGCACTCACATCCCACATGGCCTTGCACCCATCTGTCTGGTGTCTGTTGGATAGCAACACCCCAGTGTGGACACATGCACCAACTACACATTAGTTGGACAGTGCAGAGGACACGGTGTAGCATGTGGACAAGCACACACCACAACTCTTGTCACTGAGTCAGTACAGGTTTCCGGATGAAAGGGACGCCCAGAGTCAAATAGGATATGCATGTGATGCATACCTGCGACAGACACCATAATTCACCCATGTCCTGATAGCCATCGCCACAATGGTGTGCATGTAGCACATGTCACTCCCCTGCAGGATCACCAATAACTAGACACATGCCATGGCGGAGGCATGACTGCTAAGTCATACATCACTGTCTCAGTGATGTATGACTTGGCAGCCAGACAACAACACTCTGCACTGTGTCACAATAGTAGGTCATGGGGAATGCAAGTCCTGGAGCTGCACAAGTGCACATGTACATCCCCCACACAACACATCATCTTAACCCTCATCTGTCCAGGTCACACCTATTGGACATATGGGAGACCTGTGACACTACCCTCTGAACCTGAGCCCCTCACAATCTGCTGTGAATGGGGAACAGCTGCCTGAACTTCACATTCGCATACCCCAGTCTGCACGGGCAGCTGATCAAACACCTATGTGACACACAAGTATCGTCTCCTATGGTCACATATCCAGTGGCATGCTGAGCCCCTACCAAGAAACACTCCAGCAGTCCTGGCAACTAATCCACAGCACACTGACACAGTGGCAGACACCTGAGGGGTCAAATCACTGCGCACAATGTGTCAGCTGATACACGAGAGTGGGAGTACAGAGTGCATTGCATGGCCTGGAGTAGGCATGACTGTCCTGCCCCACATGAATGAGGGATGAGCCCTGGACAGTGGATAGCTGGCTATGTATGTGTGACACACGTAATCTGCACACTCCTGGGGCCCAAACATTGTTCCCACCCGCTGCATGGGCGTGTGCCACATACCCCAGGCACATGTGGTGGCTCAGCTCAGCAAGTGGACCGCATATCAAAGCAACACGCAGATTGCATGTCCGAACACAGGCGTTGTGTGAACAATGGACCCACCCATGATGCCCACAACAGAGTTAGGGAAACAGATGCTGTCCCCCACCTTTAGTGAAGCAAACTGCAAGGACACAGTCCCAAGTGACACAATTCCCTGAATGTAAGGGCCACACCTGGGTATCAGATGAGGAGTGGGCAGTGCACAATAGAGGGACATGGCTCCTGGACAACATGACTGCTGCACTGTGGCAGTTGAACCAGGCCAGAGGAGGGCACAAAGCATGTAATACAGAGTTCACAGTGCAGTCTTTGACTCACCCCTCCTTGCTGCTGTCTGGCCTTCAGCTGCCCATCCAGGTCTGGAAACACCACCGCCAGGATCTGGAGCATGTGGGGGGTCACGGTCCGTGTTCCGCCCCTCCTGCGAGGAGGCGACAGCTTCAGCTGGACCCGTGCAATCCTCCGGGTCCAGCCCTGAAGGTCCTGCCACCTCTTTTGGCAGTTGCGGATCCGGCGCTTGTAGACCCCCATGGACCGGACAGCCCGAACGATGTCCTTCCAGATCTCCTGCTTCCGATGGGCATTAACCTGTCAGGATGACAAAGTGAAAAGGCCATTACTACACATGCAACATATCCGTGCATGACACAGTTGTATATACATGTCTCAATCACAGGGGCACATGATGTACACAGGCAGTGCAACGCTGCCCATGGACAGTTTGCCAGAAGTCACTACATGGTATCATTGCATGGGAAGTAAAACCTTGTTCAAATGCACTGTCACTGCACCATACCTGTCCAGTGCATGTCACTACACACTATGGGGGGTGACAACTACTCAGTGAGCCTGCTAGCCAGTGGCGTGCAGACTTTCAGCCTTGCTAGTCAGACAAAATGCACATTCAGAAAGGCAGTGCACAGAACACTCACCTGCTCCCCTGGTGTCCCATACAGCTTGCTGTACTGTGGAAGTAGGCTGTCCAGCAGGGCCTGGTTCTCCTCAAGGCTGAAGGCTGGGGCTCTCTCCACAGTACGTGCCATTGCAGGGTCCAGAGGGGCAGAGACAGCAGCAGTGCAGTGGCAGATGTCGTCCTGGAGCATGTAGTGCAGGCAAGTGAGCTCTCAGGGGAACAGCCAGCAATATATATGTGCTGGAGAGGCAGATACTGTCCCTTGTGTCCAAAGTGATAGGTCCAAGTCGTTTGCATCTTCTGAATCTGGCCAATCCATGGCATAGCAGCACCAATACACGCCCACGGCATCCTTCAAATCTTCAACTTCATGACATACATGATTTTGCAACATTGTTGTGGGTGACCAACTGAATTTCCAGCAACCGACTCGTTCGAAATTCGAAAACGCGTCCGTTGCCAGGCAAGGCCATTGTCAATGGGTGCGCACCGATCGGTCCATTGCGGTACAACGCGTGCAGGGGCACAACGCGTACCCGACACATTGAATGCAATGGGCCGGCCGGGGGCACCGATCGGTCCATTGCGGTACAACGCGTACAGGGGTACAACTCGTACCCGCACACATTGAATGCAATGGGCCGGCCAGGGCACCGATCGGTCCATTGCAGTACAACGCGTGCAGGGGTACAACGCGTACCCGCACACATTGAATGCAATGGGCCGGCCGGGGCACCGATCGGTCCATTGCAGTACAACGCGTACAGGGGTACAATGCATACCCGCACACATTGAATGCAATTGGCCGGCCGGGGGCACCGATCGGTCCATTGCAGTACAACGCGTACAGGGGTACAACGCGTACCCGCACACATTGAATGCAATGGGCCGGCCGGGGGCACCGATCGGTCCATTGCTGTTCAACGCATCCCTGTATAAGTGACTGGCATATGTCACCATGCCTGTCTCAGATGGACATATGCCAGCCACAGATAGCTCCCAGGGAGTGAGGGGCACACCTACAACACGACAGCCTGTCCAAGCTGTATCATGAGGCATGTAAGGCTGCATTACCTATTGTGTGTATGTTGGTGTACATGTTGTCCTGTGGGTGTCACCTGGGGGCAGCCACCCCCAGGCTGTGCACGTGTTCATGGGGACAGGATCCTGGGTGTTACGTGTACATGACCACTGTGATGTGCAACTGTTCATATCTGTGCATGTGCCATGGTCACATTTCACAGTGGTGTATGTGTATGTCATGTCACATACCCCGTGAGTCCCATGTGGGATGGTATGTTTGAGCCAGGGTGTCCCAGTGGCAAATAGTGATGGTCCTCCACAGTCTGTGTGCATGTAGTGTTTACAATGTCTCTGATTTCATGTGCACAATGGGAGACAGTCTCCACATCCAAGTTGTGTGTGCATGGACTTTGATGTTGTGCGTGTGTGTGTCACAGACGTCCATGTCTGTCGTGCAGTGGCAAGTGGGACCACTACCTGTGGGGGTCATAGTTGTTTTGCTGTGGTGTATACATGATACTCCATGTAATGCCAGTGTCCATGTGGCAATACAGGGTCCCTGGGAATGTACCTGTCATTGAGCTGTGATGCCTGGGGCACATCTGTCCTCACATGTCACTGTGGGGGTGATTGTGACACGGCAGCAGGAGATGGGAACTGTGACACGGCCTCATGATATCCAATGGGCCAACCTGGGACTTATTGATGCCACTTGTTGGACCGTGATGACAGATGTTGGCCATGTATGTACCATACATGTCCTTACGGAACTGCACACTTCATGTAGTTGTGCCTCATAATGATGTATGTTGGGATATTGAGTGTGTTCAATGCCGCATATGTGGGCTGACTGACAATCTTGCTTACTTCTCCTCTGCACTGCAGGGCTCCTGCTGTCCATCGACCATTCCCAGACCTGGCAGCGATGGTGGAACGGGACAGCATCCGACGGTACCGCTTCACCAGGCAGCTGATTGAGGATTTGGCAGTGCAGTTGGCCCCACATTTGCAGCCTGGCCGGCCGTATCCTACAGCGCTGACCCCCAAGGTGAAGGTGATGGCAGCCCTACACTTCTTTGCCACCAGTACCTTCCAACATACTGTGGCGACTGCTGGTGGGATGTCACAGACCATGTTGAGCCGTGTGCTCGGCGATGTTTTGGCGGCAATGTTGCTATTCCTGAACCGGTACATCTATTTCCCTAGACTGCGACGACTCACTGACGTGAAGAGTGACTTTTATGCCCTGGGAAGGATGCCGCATGTCATTGGCTCCATTGATGGGACACATGTGGCTTTGGTACCACCACAGGCCCAGGAGCAGGCCTACCGTAACCGCAAGCACTACCACTCGGTCAATGCACTGGTGGTGTGTCTTGCAGATATGACCATCACACACGTGTGTGCCCGTTTCCCTGGTTCAGCACACGATGCCTTTGTGATGAGGAGTAGTCGCATCCCCAGGATGATGGCACAGATGCAGAACCAGCGTGCCTGGCTTGTCGGTGTGTACTGACTTTGTGCCATTGTGTGTGATCTGATCTGTAGTATTCCGCCCACTTTTCCAAGTCAGCTAATGTGCACTTGTCTGTCCGTAGGTGACTCGGGATACCCCAACATGCCGTGGTTGCTGACACCCCTCAGGAACCCTGTGACACCAGCCCAGATGCGCTACAATGAGGCACATGGTCGGACCAGGAGAGTGATTGAGCGGACCTTTGGTCTCCTGAAGAGCCGCTTCCGCTGCCTGGACAAGACCGGAGGGTCCCTCCCATATGCCCCTGCGAAAGTGTGCAAGATTATCATCGTCTGCTGCATGCTCCACAACCTGGCAGTGCGGAAGGAGTTGCCTCTCATCCAGGATGACAATGACCAACATCCGCCACCTGTGGAGGATCCTGGCCTGGACCACGATGCCAGTGACGATGATGATGATGATGATGAGGGTGATGTCCGCACACAGCTCATCACCAACTTCTTTAGCTGAATGTGAGTATCCTGAGGTGTCATGTCAATGATGTGAGTTGGCATGATATGTGTAGGTGGTGCTCTGGTGCTGTTGGAGTGTGTCCATGGGCTACTTCACTGGATGTGTGTTGCGATGTGTGCTTACAGGTGGTCTGTACTCCCCAACAGTGTTGACATGCTAACTTGGTTCTGGGTGGGTATCTTGTAACATGTATTGTGCATGAGTTTTGCTGTTCTGTCCTGTTCTCCATTGCTTTTGACTGTGTGTCATTTCTGTCCTTCACAGGGTACTTTCAGATTCGTTTGGTCAACTGTGTCCACCAACGACGTGATTGCACTTCCAGGGTGGAAGCTGTTGTGTCCCTACAGGTGATGTGCGCCACACCCATGGACTTCCTTCTGTCTACAGTTGTTGACTGTGTGCCCGCTGCCAGGTGGGATTACCTTGCATCTGTAGTGGTTACGACATGTTGCATCTGTGTAATAAACCTGTGCTTCACTTTGTGATGTGCGTTGTCTGTGGTCACACATTTGACTGCCATTTGCTTACTGCACCTGTGGGCTACTTGACTCCAACTGGGAATGGGTGTGGTGTCTGTGCATTGCACCGTCTTCCCTGGCAACATCAGTGTAGGCAATGAGTCAGATGGCCTAGGTGTGTATGTGTTGTGTAGCCCTGGTGGTGTGTCTCCCTCATATGTGTCACGTTGCCTTTACTCACATGCCTGTGTTGTACTTGCTGTTGCAGTTCGCATAAACAGTGTAATTTTGCAGTTCATCATCCCCATAACAGCACCCACGTTGGAATCACAACAGAGGCAAGTATGGTGTATTAGTGTGTTTATTGTGATACATTTGTGTGAATAGTGCATAGGATGGGTAGTGCTGTACATAAATCTTGCAATCAGAAGTTCCTAGGTGAATTGAAAGTCCTGGTAGACAAAATCCCCAGTATCGGGGCCACAGTTGTCTGAGACATTGGTCCAACTGTTACTCCCCATGCAATGTGTAGGAGTAGTGTTGCCGTCAACAGGGTGAACAGTCTGGCACAAAGGTGAACATCCAGAACAGGTTCAGGCTTCCTGGGAGTTGTGCTTGGCCATCCGCCTCTCACTTGCCCCTCCTCGGACGACCCCTCTTCTTGGGGGGGGGCCCCTCAAGTACAGGCTGCTGCGGTGCAGGGGACTCTCCGCCAGAGTCATCCTCCCTCCCTGTGGCAGTTGCAGTTTGGGCAGCACCAGATGTTGTTGGCACACAGGGAGGTGTGGACTGGTTGCTGTTCATCTGGCGGAGGCATTGTCTAATGTCCCTGTGCACCGCCGTCATCTCATGCAGTGCATCCCACTTGGACTCCACGCGGGACATGTGTGAGTCCACGCGGGACATGTGTGACTCCACGTGGGACAAGTGAGAGTCCAAGCGGGCATGATGGGCAGTCTGCTGCTGTTTCATGTCTCTGAGGAGCCCCACTACCTGGCTGAGGTCTCCGGTGCTGGACTGGTACGCATCAGCTATGCGTACCAGTTGTGGGTCAACATGCACACCAGCAACCTCTGCAAGCAGCGACCTCTGTCTCCCACCCCTCCCACCACCCCTGCTGACATGTGCAGTGCGTGCAGTGGCACGCACAGATGACCCTGGTCCACCTTGGGGGTTGGTGGTGGTGGTGGTGTCCATGGCCCCAGGTTGGTCCAGGGTCCCTGTGCTGGTGTTGCTCCTTGTTCTGTCCATGTCGGCAGGGATGGTATTTGTGGTGACAGTCGTTGGAGGGGTGGGTGCAGGGGGTGCAGCTGGTGGTCCTGCTGGTGCTGCAGCTGGTGGTCCTGCTGGTGCTGCATGTAGACTTGCACCGGATGTGCCAGGTTGGTCTTCTTCGTCCGAGGAGGGCAGAGGCTGTACGACACCAGTGAGCTCCGCATCCTCTTGAGCCTGGGACTGGGACTCCTCAGCGTCTGCTGCTGTGTCCCCATCATCACCTGTTTTTGGGAGACACACACAATGTATGTTATGTTTCTGCAGGCATCAATGGTTGGCACACCTGACAGTTGTGACTGTGCCTCTGGGTGCGGGCCTGTACATTGCATTGTCCTAAGTCGTCACAGTCAGGGGTTGATTTTGGTGTGGCACATTGTCCTGCATTATTTGGGCATTTCTATGTATTTGTTGGGGTGTGAACATGGTCTGCATTGGTTGTATTTGGTTGACTGCCGGCCCTCCTTCCCACCCAGCCAGTCAGTTATCCCACCATGGACTGTGCTTGCATTGCAGGGAGTGGAAGTTGTCTCTCAGGATGTCAGTCAGTGGTGTCCTGCTGTTTGTTGGTGCACAGTTCCCAGCAGGGCCTTGTGCTCCCCGCAGCAGTAGCCAGTGTCAGCCATCTTGTGAGTCCTTCTCCACTCCCTGTGATGTGAGCATGGTTCAGGGTGGTGTTGATGGGACAGTTGTGGGGTGACCAATATCTGTGACTACCACTCCCATCATGCTATTGCCTCCACCCCCCTTCCCAGCATGCCCATGCTTCCTTCCTTTTGACTCTGCTTCCCTGTGGGGTGGGCTGGCTGTGCTGACAGGATGGCTGGGAGTGTTGTCCTGGTAGTTGTTTGGCTAAAAGTCACAAGAGTGTCCCTGTGCTTCACACAACATAACCCAGGGTGGTGGTTCTTTGTGGGATCTTGAGTTGGGATGGGAGGCATTGCATTCTACCAGGTGGGTTCTGTGGAGTTTGTGTTGAGGGGGGTGGGAGGGGAGGTGCTTGTGACTATGGTCAGTGCTGCAAGTCCTCCTTCCCACCCAGCCAGCCAGATATCCCTCCATGGAACGTGCTTGCATTGCAGGGAGTGGAAGTTGTCTCTCAGGATGTCAGTCAGTGGTGTCCTGCTGTTTGTTGGTGCACAGTTCCCAGCAGGGCCTTGTGCTCCCCGCAGCAGTAGCCAGTGTCAGCCATCTTGTGAGTCCTTCTCCACTCCCTGTGATGTGAGCATGGTTCAGGGTGGTGTTGATGGGACAGTTGTGGGGTGACCAATATCTGTGACTGCCACTCCCATCATGCTATTGCCTCCACCCCACTTGCCAGCATTCCCATACTTACTTGCTTTTGTGGGGAGTTCAGTATGTGTGGGTGTGAGAGCAATGGCAAGATGTCAGTCAGTGGTGTCCTGCTGTTGGTTGGTGCGCAGTTCCCAGCATGCCCTTGTGCTCCCCGCAGCAGTAGCCAGTGTCAGCCATCTTGTGTGTCCTTCTCCACTCCCTGTGATGTGAGCATGGTTCAGGGTGGTGTTGATGGGCCAGTTGTGAGGCTGAGCAATATCTGTGACTACCACTCCCATCATGCTATTGCCTCCACCCCCTTCCCAGCATGCCCATGCTTCCTTCCTTTGACTCTGCTTCCCTGTGGGGTGGGCTGGCTGTGCTGACAGGATGGCTGGGAGTGTTGTCCTGGCAGTTGTTTGGCTAAAAGTCCCAAGAGTGTCCCTGTGCTTCACACAACATAACCCAGGGTGGTGGTTCTTTGTGGGATCTTGAGTTAGGATGGGAGGCATTGCATTCTACCAGGTGGGTTCTGTGGAGTTTGTGTTGAGGGGGTGTGAGGGAGGTGCTTGTGACTATGGTCAGTGCTGCAAGTCCTCCTTCCCACCCAGCCAGCCAGATATCCCACCATGGAACGTGCTTGCATTGCAGGGAGTGGAAGTTGTCTCTCAGGATGTCAGTCAGTGGTGTCCTGCTGTTTGTTGGTGCACAGTTCCCAGCAGGGCCTTGTGCTCCCCGCAGCAGTAGCCAGTGTCAGCCATCTTGTGAGTCCTTCTCCACTCCCTGTGATGTGAGCATGGTTCAGGGTGGTGTTGATGGGACAGTTGTGGGGGTGACCAATATCTGTGACTACCACTCCCATCATGCTATTGCCTCCACCCCCTTCCCAGCATGCCCATGCTTCCTTCCTTCTGACTCTGCTTCCCTGGGGGTGGGCTGGCTGTGCTGACAGGATGGCTGGGAGTGTTGTCCTGGGAGTTGTTTGGCTAAAAGTCCCAAGAGTGTCCCTGTGCTTCACACAACATAACCCAGGGTGTTGGTTCTTTGTGGGATCTTGAGTTAGGATGGGAGGCATTGCATTCTACCAGGTGGGTTCTGTGGAGTTTGTGTTGAGGGGGGTGTGAGGGGAGGTGCTTGTGACTATGGTCAGTGCTGCAAGTCCTCCTTCCCACCCAGCCAGCTAGATATCCCACCATGGAACGTGCTTGCATTGCAGGGAGTGGAAGTTGTCTCTCAGGATGTCAGTCAGTGGTGTCCTGCTGTTTGTTGGTGCACAGTTGCCAGCAGGGCCTTGTGCTCCCCACAGCAGTTGCCAGTGTCAGCCATCTTGTGAGTCCTTCTCCACTCCCTGTGATGTGCGCATGGTTCATGACGGTGTTGATGGGACAGTTGTGGGGGGGGCAATATGTGTGACTACGACTCCCATGATGCTATTGGCTACACTGACTTGGCCAGCATACACAGAATTCCTTCCTTTCAGTGGTCTTCACTGTGTGTTGGTGTTGTTGTGGTGGCTACATGTCTGGATGTGTTTGTTAGTTCTATTTGTGCCACTGCCTAGCTGTAGTTGTAGTTGTGTTTGTACATGTGATGGCACGGTTGGATGTGACTTTTTTGATGGCATGTGTTGTGTTTATCTGACTGACATACACATTTTGGGATGATTCTGTTCTGGTTGCTGTGTAATTGCTATGAGTGCATGGTTTGACTCTCCCTTGACAGTGATGTGTGTGTGTATTGTGGCAGAATATTGTGTACATTTGTTGTGTACTCACCAGGCTCTGGGATGTTCTCTAGTCCATATACGCTCACTGGCGGAAGGATGGCCCGCACCTTCTCCTCACAGGGCCTGAGGTATACTGGCTTGGCAGGAGGGCCACTGCCGGTGTATTGGCTCAGGAGGTAGTCTTTCTTGAGCAGCTCCCGGACCCTCCTGCGCACGTCATACCACCTGTTCTGGATGTCGGTCTTTGTGCGCAGACATGGTGATTGTGCGTTCACCCTGTTGATGATCCTCTCCCACATCTTGGTTTTCTGGGAGATGGGGGTCTGTTGGACCAGTGTGCCAAACAGTTGTGGCTCTACCCTGAGGATCTCGTCTACCAGGACTTCCAATTCACAATCTAGGAACTTGTGATTCTTCTTGGGGGCATGGTGATGGGTGGTGATGGTGAGTGATGTGTGTGTTGGTGTGCAGGTGAGGGTGTGTGGGTGTGTGTTTTGCTGGGTGTATGTGAGGTAGGTATTTGTTGGTGTGCTGATGGTGTGTGGCTTGTGTGAGGGATGAGCTGTGGGTGTGTGGTTGCTGTCTCTTGGGTGCTGGCAGTGGAATGGCATTTGCAAAGGATCATGGTTGTGATTTGTGTCCTTTATATGGGTGGAGTTGTGGGTGTGTCTTTGTTCTCTGTCCCCACCCTCCCCCAGTATTTATTGGCTTTGTAATTGCTTGTTTGGCCTTTTTTTGTGTGATTTTTCCTTTGTACTGTCTGTGCATGTTGGAAACGTTCTTGTGACCGAGTCGGACCCTGCATTTGTCTCGTACGGTCTTCTCCGTTTCGTTCACGCTGTGTTTGTGCAGTTTTCTATGCTGCGTACGCGTCGGTCGCGGTGTTTTGTGTTGCTTCGGCTCGGTTTTGTATGCGTGTCGGTCGTGCGGCTTGTCCTCCGTCCGACTCGGTCGTGGTTTTCGCGCCTTGCATCGTGTCGGTCGGTTGGATTCGCGTGTTTTTCCGGCCGGATTGCTGTTTTCCGTGCGGCTTGGTCGTTCGGCTTGGGTTCTGTACGTGTCGGTCGGAATTTGCACGCTTTGCATCGTACTTGGCGTGTCGGGCGCCACAGGTACGTGTCGGTCGGTATCATTTCCGGCTCCGAGTCGGTCGGTGCTTTTTCCGGCCCGAATCGGAATTGACCCCTTAGTGTTTCATTGCATTTGAGAGAGCCTGTCTTAGTAGGCATGTCCATAGGAAGCTATGGAGTGCGATCCTGTGGTAAATGTTCTCAGAAAAGTGCAGGGATAGACTCCTACACTCAATGAGAAAGATACTACATCCTATGACCTCATGAAGGGTACCCTGATTGAGGGCTTTGGATTTAGCACCGAGGAAGATAGGGTTGAGTTCAGGGAGGCCAAGAAAACCCAAAGCCAATCCTGGGTATTTATTGTAGATTACTCAATGAAAACACTGGGATGTTGGTTGAGTGGTAACAATGTACATGATTATGAAGGGCTGTATAACTTGGTTATGAAGGAGCACCTTTTAAGTAATTGTCACCAAGAGCAACTACATCAATTCCTGGCAGACCTAGGTCCACTTTCTCCTCAAGAATTGGGGAAGAAGGCAGATCACTAGTCAAAACAAGGGTCACCAAAACTAACACTGGTGGGGGAGACCAAAAGAAAGAGTCCAAAAAGCCCCTCCAAGGGAAAGAGGGTAACCCTAAAAATAATCAAAAGTCTAAAACAGGCCCCCCAAAAGCCTTCTCAGGAGGATAGGCCCAGAGTCTCTACACAGTCTAAGAGTGGGTACTAGGGTAAGAACTGGGATCCTATCAAGGCTTGGTGTCATGACTGTAAAGCACTACAACACCAAACTGGAGATCTTAGCTGTAAAAATAAGAACTATGCCTCTAGTCTACCATCAGCACCTGCAGTTGCTAACATCCAGATGGGATCCCAGGTGTAGCCAGACCATGTCAGTAACCTCACTGTAGCAACATTAGTCTTTGAGGGGGAGATGGTCTTAGTCTGTGCTGCCTGGCCAGATAACATGAAGAAATACAGACAGTTTCCGAAGATTAATGGGTCCAAGATAGAGGCATTGAGGGATACTGGGGCTAGTGTCACCATGGTGAACCAGCAGCTAGTTCACTCAGATCAGTACCTGATTGGAACGTCCTATCAAGTCAATAATGATAACAATGTCACCACAGTCCATCCCATGGCTTTGGTCACTTTGGACAGGGGGGCAGTAGTTGGACAGAAAGAGGTGGTTGTGTTCCCAGATGTTCCTGTAGATTATCTGCTTGGAAATGACTTGGAGACTTCTCCTTGGACTGAAGTCGAACTGAGGACCCATGCCAGCATGGTTGATCTATCAGGATGGGGTTGTATTACAACTAGATCACTGAGCAGAGCTTTGAGTGCACAAGAGGTGCTGCTTCCTGGAAGAATGGACAAGCCCTCCAAGAGAAAGGGCAAGAAGACTGGGGGGGCCAGCTTCTACACATAACTCAAGTCAGAACCTCTCTTCTCAGGAAGAGGACTTGGTATTCTCAGAGGGAACCAAACCTGAAGAGATTGGGCCTTACCAGGCAGATCTTGTGGGTCCAGGGGAATCCTTTATGTTTAACTTTGTTTTATTGACATTAGTAGCATGTATACAATTGTCATAGCCGCCTCGCAATGCGCTTTGCGTACCAGATACCAAAGCATGTATTACATCATTTGCTATTACCTGCGAATATGCCATTTAACCTGCTCCCCAATAAATTGTGAGGTGTACAAAATACCAATGTAGTTACGACATAGTATCAAGAAATAACAATATTCAACATAGTCGAAAGGTATTCAAACAAGCCAACACCCGCCCTCCCCACCCTCCCCCGAACTGGTATGCGCAATGACTATTCCGGTTTTTAAAATTGGTGTGTAGAGAGAGCTCCCTGGTTCAAGTTCTAGTGGACGGCTCCCCCCCTGCCGTGAGTCGGAGAAGGTGGAGATATTTTGCGCATGTGATCTCATTAAATTCTGTGGACAGAAGAGATATGAGCGGCTGCCAAGCCTCTTGGAATCCGGATGCTGTGTTTGTGAGGGAAGCTTGAATCCGTTCCATCCCCAAGATGTGCCATAATCTGTGAAGCCATCCCGTGTGTGAAGGGATTGTTTGTGTCCCCCAATGTGATAAAATGTTCTGAAGCGCCGTCCCCAGAGCTAGACCCATCTGTTTCCCTTTGCGAGACTTCAGAGGGAACGTTAAGGGATTGGGAAGTCCCAGCACCACGTATGCTGGAAACCGTGGGATCTGGGTCTCAAATTGCTGATCTATTTCGTCCAATATCTTGGGCCAGTATGTGGCCAGGACCGGGCAGTCCCATAGCAGATGTAGTAATGTCCCCTCCCCCCGCATCCCCGCCAACAAGTAGGGCTACGATCGGGGTTCCCTTTATTAAGGCGCACCGGTGTCAGATACCAATATGTGGGAATTTTAAAAGCAGTTTTTTTGCTGGCCGTGTTTCGCGCCCTATGTTTGGCCCTATAATAGACTTCCCCCCACTCCTTCTTCGTGAGCTCCCTTCCTATTTCCTTCGCCCAGCGTTTCTGGCTAGCAGTAGGTTGCGTGGGAAGTGGCGGACGTATCATGTCATAGAGCTCGGAGATCAGTTTCCTATCGGTCAACTTCGTTACTAACCATTTCTCATATTTTGTCAGTTTTCTGTTGACTTTCGGGTGAACATCTGGATGGAGAAGCCAGTGCCTTATTTGTAAATAGTGGAACCTTTCTGTCTCTGGGAGTGTGTAATCCTGCCTTACTTGTGAAAATGGTATGATCCCCTCGACATCAAATAGATGACCTGCTGCCTTGCAAGTCGAAGCTTGCTAAGTGGAAAATGCCTTTCCATCAAGCCCCGGAGTAAACTCCTTGTTTTCTAATAGGGGGGTCATCGGGGAGGGGAAAGTCATGAGTTCTCTGCTACTGGCCACCCCGTTCCGAACCTGCAGCACCGTTTTTGTGATAGGTGAGCCCTGAATATTCTGCGGTCGGTCCGTCCTTTTCAGAAAGAGAACCTTCTACAGGGAGAGTTTCGCTAATGCCCTGTCTTGAAATAGCCATCTCTTCTCCGATTCCGATCTACTCCATTCCACCAAGTATCTTAATTGGGCAGCCCTAAAATAATCTAGCAATTTCGGGATCCCTAAACCTCCCTCCTCTGGTCTCAGATGTCCTAACTCCCTCCGCATGCGTGGACGTGCCCCTGCCCAGACAAAATGGAGTATCCCCTTTTGCAGCGTATTAAGTGTCCCTTTTGGCGGCCAGACCGGCAACGTCTGGAACAAGTATAATGCTTTGGGGAGAATCGACATCTTGACTGCAGCAACTCGACCCAGCAGAGATAGATGATGCTGCTTCCAGCTCTGCAGCTCCCTCGTGATCTGTCGGACTAGTTTAGTATAATTTAGTGTAATCCCCAAGTATGGGATGGACTCCATTATCTTAATTTCTGAGAAACTATTGTCCCCTTCCCTCGAGTCTGCCCTCTTCCCACCCAGGCGGAGGGTCATTGACTTCTCAATGTTCACTCGGAAGCCGGAGATCTGGCCGAAGGCCTTTAGTTCCCTTAAAAATGTCGGGACTGGACGGTCCGGGAGCTCCAGGGAAGCAAGGATATCGTCCGTATAGAGGCTAATTGCGTGTCTGTCCCCACCAAAGGAGACTCCCACGATGTCCAGGTTGTCCCTGATCTTCTGGAGTGGCTTGATGTATAAGGCAAACAAGAGGGGCGACAGTGGGCAACCCTGCCTTGTCCCTCGTTGGATAGCGAAAGGCCGAGACGATAATCCATTGACCCTTATAGAAGCGGTGGGTGAGCTATAACAACTCGTCACCCATGCTCTGAATCGGTCTCCCAACCCGAAGTGAATCAATGTTTGTTCTAAGAAATCCCAGTCTACCCGATCAAACGCCTTTTCGGCGTCGACCGTTAAAAGCAGGGCGTCCATGTGCGTGCGGTGAGCCTTATCAGCCAAATGGAGGATCCGTTTGGTGATGTCACTGCTCTGTCTATTTTGAATGAAACCCGCTTGATCTGGCTCTATTATGCCAGGCATCAATGGTCCTAGTCTTGCCGCTAAGATGCTGGTGAACAGCTTGAGGTCCACATTGAGAAGGGACACCGGGCGATAGGAACCGCACAGAGTTTTATCGTTCCCCGGTTTGGGCAGAACTACTATTGATGCCACCAGCATCTCAGGAGGAATCGACCCCGGCCCCGCAAAGGAGTTAAAAAGTCTTGTCATGATTGGGGCTAAGATATGGCAAAAGGATTTGTAGAAACCTGCCGAGAATCCATCCGGCCCCGGGGATTTCATAAACTTGAGGCGAGATATCGCCCCTATAACTTCTTCTATCCGGATCGGGGCGTCCAGCATGTCTGCTTGATCTCTAACTATCGCGGACGTGTTTGCCCCTTGCAAATATGCCGTCACCTACGGTCCTGGAGTAGCCTCCCGTCGGTATAGGTCTGCATAAAAATCCCTAAATGTTTTTGCTATCTCTTCGTCCTCAGTAACTACCTCCCCCTTGTCGTTCGTAATTGATTGAACTCTCGTCTGTTGGGTGCGGGCCCTGAGTTTGCTCCCCCATGCACCCTGTCTTGTCCCCTCCCACATAATAGGAGTGTCTAAGACGCAACGCTGCGTATTCAGCTCTGTCGAGATCTAGCCCCGCCAGTTGTACTCGTGCCGCTTTCAACTGTCGCCAAACCCACCCTTGGTGCCCCCGTCCGACTGTGAACCCGCTCCAATTCTAACACCTGCGCTGTAAGATGCTCCCTCTTCTCACTACGCTCTTTATTCTCTGCAGCGGAGATGGCTATTAGTTCCCCCTGCACTACCGCTTTCAGGGCTCCCCATAAAGTGGGCAAGTAGATGTCAGAGGAATCATTCACCTCTAAGTAGTCCTTAATGCATTTATGTATCTGTCGTGTCACTGCCTCCTTGTGAAGCATGCTTTCCCTGAGCCGCCAACAGCCCGGTTGTCGCCGTATCGGGGGCAACCGTAGGGAAACAGTCACTGCGTTGTGGTCAGAGAGTGCCGCCGAAATAATGTCCACATCCCCCACCATTGCATTAATTTCTGTTGTGCCAATAAAGTGATCCAGTCGTGCATAAGTACCATGTGCATGGGAGTAAAAGGAGAACTGTGAGGCCTGTGGATGTGCCACTCGCCACAAATCTACCAGCCCCTGGGATTGAAGCCACTCTTTCCCCTCTGTAGACAGCTCCCCCAATTGAGTGGATCGGTTACCTAACCGGTCTTTAGTCGCCTCCATGACGATATTAAAGTCCCCTCCCACGTTTGTCTTCCGCTCCTGCTTGCTCAAGACCTCAGAGAGAGCCTCTGTCAGGAATTTCTTCTGCCCCGAGTTAGGAGCATATATCGACCCCACCGCTAGTGTGTGCCCCCCAACCTGAAATGTATAAGCCAAGAGACGTCCTTTGATTTCAGCTATCTTCTCCCCCACTGACCCCGAAAAACGCCTAGCGACCAATATGGTCACCCCCGCTTTTTTATCCAAGGTGGAGGAGAAAAACTGATGGGGGAAGGCTCGTGACCTCAACCGATGCCAGTCTTTAGATAGAAGGTGGGTCTCCTGGAGGAGACACACATCTGCACCCATGTTCTCCAAATAGGAAAGAATGGTTCTCCACTTAATGGGATTGTTAAGGCCCTTCACATTTAAGGTAACCACTTTCACTATGGAATACGACATAGTATGAGGTTATGTTGAACCCTGCATTCCCTTGGACATGTAAGCCAACTTTTCCACCGTGTACCCCCCTCTGCCCCTTTGCCTGTCCCCTCTGGTGCAAAGTCCGCCTCTGCGACATCGACACCCAGCATACCAGTTCCTTCCCTCCCCCGCCCTAGCCCCAACTGAAAATCCCCAAAAACCCCATAATGTCCAGAGCCCGCAGTTCGTGCTCGCGTGCCCTTGGGAAAAAGAAGTGAGAGGTGCATACTGTGGTCCAAGTCCCTTAGTCTCCCCGCTCCCACCTGCCGCCCCCCCCAGCTCCGCTTGGATCTGTCTTCTTTAGCTATGCCCTAATAGTTCAGGAGCCATCTTGGGAAGATGTGTCTTTGAGCAATGTCTCGAGAACCGACTGCCGTTCCTGCGCCATGGTTGTGGGGTCTGGTCTCAGCATATGTTCTGTGGGACGCCTCCCCCGGACTCTCTGCCAACGTTCATGGGGGGACCTGCGGTCATTGTTGTCAGCCTCCTCCCGGCTCGGGTGCTCTAAGCCCAGCACTCTGCATGCTTCTTGCAGTGATTTAATTTGGTAGAGTTTCCCTTGCCACTTGAAAATCAGCCGGAAAGGATGGCCCTAGGAGTATGCCACCCCCTGTTCCCTAAGGTGTGTCGTCGCCACTCGAAACTCTCGACATTTTTGTAAAGTTATTAAAGCTAAGTCCTGGTAGAGGGCCACTGGATGGTCTTCGTACTTGAGCGGGTGCTTCGCCCTGGCCTCCAGAAGTATACGTTCTTTGAGGGGGAAGTCCAGGAGGTAAGCTAGGATATCTGGCAGGGGCGCCGGTGCCTTTCTTCGCAAACCCACCCTATATGCACGGTCTAGTCTAATGTCAAAGTCCGGCGGGACCCCCAGTATGTTCCGGAACAGCCCCTGCAAGTAGCCAACGATGTCTGAGCCTTCTTCCTCCGATGGAATTCCTTTGACACGTATGTTCTTCTGCCTGGAGCAATTTTCCAGGTCTTCCGTGTGCGCCTGGAGGTCGATCTGCTGGGCCCGTAGCCGTATCACCTCCTGCTGGAGCTGCTCCACTTCGTCATCCCGGGCCTGCTCGTGTTCCTCGATGCTTGCCACACGTTCTCCCACGGCATCCACGTCCCGTCTGATTTCTTTCACATCCCTCGTGAGTTCGCCATTTAGTGTCTGAAAGTCCTCCCTTAGCGTGTTGAATAGCATCTCTAGGAAGGAACGGGTGACAGGGGCTTCGGCTCCCTCCGCCTCGTGCTCTGGCTGTGTAGTAGGGGATACTCTGCTTTCCCCTCCGCTGGCCTGCGGAGCTTTAGTCAGCATGTCCTTCAGGGTCCGATCCTTCTTTCCTCTCAACGAGGACATGGCGGCTGTGCTGCAATCTGTAATTTTGTCTGCTTCTTCCAGACCCTTTACTAGCTGTCGTATTTGGTGGGGGACCCTATGAACTGCACCCCTTCAAATCCAAGCCCCCCCAAGGACAGCTCCTTCTGGGCACCTCGTCGTTCCTACGCTGGTGCCCCACCTGGGTCTAGGGCCGTGCTCACTGCTGGCCGCCCAGAGGCTCTTCCGTGCAGATCGTCCGTTAGACCCGGTCGTCCGCTCTCTCACTGCCTGAACTCCGGTCTCCCAGTTTCACTGATCAGCCCCTCCTCGCCTGACCTGTTCGCTGCTTCTGCTGTTGCCTTCAGGGGGGGTCTTGTTTGGGTAGTCTGGTTAATTCCTGCCCCTCCATCGGATCTGGAACAGGGGCCTTCCCCTCACTCCTCCCGTATTGGCCCCTGCCGGTGCCCACTCCGTGAGTGTCTGCCCCTGGGTAGACCACAATATGGCTGTGCCGTATATTCCTTTTTTCTTTGCTGCTCCCTTCGAGAAACAGGTTGTTGGCTCCCGTTCCTATTCACCTTGCTGCCCGGGCCATACCCTGGAGCGCTCGTGGGGAGGGCAAGTTCCCTGTTGATCTCCAACGCTCAGACCCGTTTCGGGGTATGTCTCCCGGCTGGAGGCCGTCCGAGCACCACTCTCACGCTGTATGCCGGCCTATTGTTCTCCGGGCCTCGTCTATCTTCACCTCCGGCACATTCTGAGGCACTGCCGACCGAGCGTGCCGGCCGGGAACTGCTGCTGCTGTGTGAGTGTCGCTACTACCCGGGGGCTCTTAGTCTTGCTGGTACATCCCTTTTATCGGGGCCAGGCATGCGAGCGCCTCTGGGTTGTCCTTTTGGATCTCTTTTCGGGGCCCTGACCTTCCCCAAGACCCCCCTCTTTCTTCCGCCGTGCTCTTCGCCTGGGGTCCGCCACCGCCTGCCCCGGGCCACGCCAGCGACCCAACCGCCCGTAGGTGCGCACCCCGTCCTCAATGGCCCGGTTGTCCTCGCTGCCCACCCAGGGATGCTTCTTCTACATTCAGGCCTCCATCACCGCACTTGGCGCCGCCACCATTTTCTGCCCATGGGCCTGCTCCCCTTTGCTAGATTTTCCTCTGTGAGGGGCCGCCCGAGTCCCACCCTCACTCGGGACACTGGTTTGTTGCTCCCTGGGCCTTATCTGTCTGCCCCCGGGTCCCGCTCCAGGTCTCCGTCAGCAGAGCACGTTCACGGGAGTGGTGCGGCTGCTTTCCGGGCAACCCGGCCTCCGGCCAACTCTGTTCCCCGCGGGGACATCCCACCTCTCGTGGCCAAGCTCACGGGTGCCTCCGGGTCCCTCTGTGCGCGCTTCTATCTGGGCTCTGTCCTTCCCGCGGGCCTCTCTCTGCAATGCTGGACTCCTCACCTGGGATCCGAAGCCTCAGCTGCCCACCGGTGTATGCCCGATCCTCGGGCCGTGGTTTCCTTCGCTGCGTACACCGGGATGGCCCCTCCGTGCTCAGGTCTTCTGTGCTCCGCCCGGCGGCACCGCCATTTTCTGCCACTGGGCCCGCTCCGCTCCCCTGGTCTCAGTCTCGTCTCCGCGGGCGCCGGCGCCTGCAACCCAGTCCCTCTGGCGCTCAAGCGGCCCCGGATCTCTCGCTGTCCCAAAATCGATCGTTTCGGGGGATTTGTCGCACTGTAGGAGCCAGGAAAGGGCGAGCGGGGAGACGAGAACTACACGTCTTACCCGCTGGCCATCTTCGCCACGCCCCCCCAGGGGGACCCTTTAGAATGGATCTGTGCCAGGGACAAGAAACCTGTTCCACTCTTAAAAGCCTGAGGTGCAAGCTGCTGTACAGGAAAAGGGTGATATCAGTGGCACCCACAGGGTCTACTGGGAGGATGGGCTCCTATACACTGAGCCCAGAGACCTCAAACCTGGTGCAACGAGGAGAGTGGTAGTGCCTAAGAGTTTCTCCTTACTTTGGCCCATGATATCCCCCTAGCTGGGCACCTTGGCCAGGGCACAACTTGGACTAGGTCAGTTTACCACTTCTGCTGGCCAGGGATATCTCAGAAAGTGAAGGACTTTTTCCAGTCCTGTGTTACCGACCAAGCCAGTGGCAAGGCAGGAGGCAACCAAAAGGGCCCCTTAATTCAACTTCCAGTGGTTGGGGTACCCTTTGAAAGGGTAGGGGTTGACATTGTTGGCCCCCTGGACCCTCCAACAGCCTCAGGAAACAAATATATTCTGGTGGTAGTGGATCATGCCACCAGGTAACCTGATGCTATTTCCCTAAGGGCCACCACTGCTTCAGTGGTGGCAAAAGCCCTCTTTGGTGTATTCACCAATGTTGTTTTCCCAAAGGAAGTGGTATCAGACAGAGGTACAAACGTCATGTCTGCCTACTTAAAACACATGTGGGATGAGTATGGAGTGAACTACAGATTCACCACGCCCTATCATCCACAAACCAATGTCCTGATGGAAAGATTCAACCAGACATTGAAAGGCATGATTGGTGGGCTCCCTGAAAAACTCTGAAGGAGATGGACGCCCTACTTCCATGCCTGTTTTTTGCCTACAGGGAAGTGCCACAGAAGGGAGTGGGGTTTTCACCCTTTGAACTTTTGTTTGGGCACCATGTTAACCCCTTCGGTGCGCGGCCGATTTTCGCCCTGTGCGGGGCGTTTCATTGAGTGAACGGGTTCATGACGAGCTCAGCTCGTCATGCGCACACGAGCACTGCGCAGCATGACGAGCTGAGCTCGTCATGAGCACCGAAGGGGTTAAAAGTCCTCTAATTCTGGTCAGACAAGGTTGGGAAAAACCTCTCAAAGAACCAAAGTAAGGTATAGTGGACTATGTGCTTGCACTACGTTCCAGGATGGCTGAGCACATGGAGAAAGCAAGCCAAAATGTTCAGGTCAGCCAAGAACCGCAAAAGGAGTGGCATGACCAGAAGGCCACTCTGGTAGAACTGAAACCAGGACAGAAGGTATGGATATTGGAGCCTGTGGCACCTAGGGCCCTTCAAGACAAGTGGAGGGGGCCCTACCCTGTCCTTGAAAGAAAAGGGGAGGTCACCTATCTGGTGGACCTTGGCAGTTGCAAAAATCCCAAAATGGTGACACATGTCAACTGCCTGAAGCCCTATTATGACAGAACTGACATGACCATGCTGATGGTCACAGATGAGGAACAGGAAATGGAGAGTGACTCTCTCCCTGTTCTCCTCTCCAGCAATCCCCAATATGGGTCTGTTGATGGAGTGGTCTTTTCAGACACCCTCACTGCTGACTGCAGGCTAGTCCTAAGTCAGTATGCTGAGCTCTTCTCTCTGACCCCTGGTCAGACTAGCTGGTGTACCCATGATGTGGACACTGGTGATAGCCTACCTGTCAAAAACAACATTTACAGGCAGCCTGTTCATGTCAGAGAGAGAATCCAAGCTGAAGTCAGCAAGATGCTGGAATTGGGTGTCATTGAGTCCTCGGAGAGCCCCTGGGCCAGCCCAGTTGTCTTAGTCCCGAAACCTCACTCCAGGGTGAAAAAAAAGAAATTAGGTTTTGTGTGGACTATAGGGACCTTAATACTTTGCCAAAAAACTGATGCACACCCAATCCAAAGGGCAGATGAACTAATTGACAGGTTAGGGGCAGCCAAACTTCTCAGTACCTTTGATCTCACATCTGGGTACTGGCAGATAGGTCTGACCCCTGGAGCAAAAGAAAAATCACCATTCTTCACTCCAAATGGGCACTTCCAGTTTACCTTGATGCCCTTTGGATTAGAGAATGCCCCTGCTACCGTCCAACGGTTGGTGAACAAAGACCTTGCTTGGCTGGAATCACTATGTGCAGCTTATCTGAATGTTCTTGCTGTCTACAGTTCCACTTAGCAGGATCACCTGATCCATCTTGGCAAGGTCCTTGAGGCTCTGAGAAGTGGAGGCAAACAAGTGGCAGATAGAGCAGGGAAAGGTTGTGCACTTGGGTCACCTGGCAGGTAAAGGCCAAGTTCAGCCACTCCAGCCCAAGATTCAGACCAAAGTCACTGCATTCCTTGGCTTGACTGGATACTATAGGAGATTTGTGAAGGACTATGGATCCATAGTGACTCCCCTCACAGAACTTACTTTCAAAAGGATGCCAAAGAAAGTAAACTGGGCAGTGGACTGTCAAAAGGCTTTTGACACTCTGAAAGATACCATATGCTCTGCCCCAGTCCTCAAAGCTCCTGACTATATCAAGAAGTTTATTATGCAGACAGATGCCTCTGAGCATGGGATAAGTGGAGTCCTAGGCCAAACAAATGATGAAGAACACAACCATACTGTTGCTTTTATAAGCAGAAGACTACTCCCTCGAGAACAGCGTTGGAGTGCCATAGAGAGGGAAGCCATTGCTGTGGTGTGGGACCTGAAGAAGTTGAGGCCATACCTGTTTGGCACTCACTCCCTAGTTCAGACAGACCACAGGCCTCTCAGGAGGTTACAACAGATGAAAGGTGAGAACCTCAACCTGCTAAGGTGGTCCATATCCCTACAGGGAATGTACTTCACAGTGGAACACAGACCTGGGGCTGCCCATGCCAGTGCAGAGGGCCTTTCCAGGTTCTTCCACTTAGAAGATGAAGACTCTCCAGGGGAAGGTTAGTTTCATCCTCATTCATTTGGGTGGGGGGGTGGGGGGGTCATGTGAGAAAGTGCCTCTTTTGAATGGTTAGCCCCCCACTTTTTGCCTGGTTTTGATGTGTTTCAAATATAGTGCACAGAGTTTGTGCCAATCAGGTCCCCTGCGCCAGTGCTCCTTCCCTAAAACAAATCCTCAATTGGTATTTCTGTCCACTGTAAGTCCCTAGTTAATGGTACCCTGGGTACCTAGGGCTGGGGCCTGAAGAGGGTCCCTTGGGATCCCACTCAGAGGGAGGATGCCACTTCCCTTGCAGCATGCATGCCCCTGTGAAGGAGAAAACAACAAAGTCAACATGGCACCCTGCTTGGGTGCCATGCCAGTTTGCACTGCCTGACAGCATAGGTAAGTCACTCCTCTAACAGGCCTCACAGTCCTAAGGTAGGGTGCACTATACTACAGGTGAGGGCATATCTACATGAGCAGATAGGCCTGTATAATATTGGGCACCATTTCCTAATATTGTAAGTGCCAGTGCAGCCATAGAGAGTGTATGGGCTGGGAACTCGACAACTCGAGGTCCACAGCACCATGATGGCTTCACTGAATACAGGAGTGTTTGGTGCCAAGCTACTTCTTTCAATAAATCCACACTGATGCCAGTGTGGGATTTATTGTACCATGTACCCAAAGGTAACCCCAGAGGTGCCCCCTAAATCCCTACCAACCCTGATGTGGTCTCTGACTGGCTGCAGGCAGCCAGCCACCACCAGACATGTTTCTGGATCCCTGGGTAGAGAGCCTCTTCTCTCGGGGACCAGAAACAATGCACATCCTGGGCAAAGGTGAGGCGAAGAGGGAAGCTTCAAAGGCCTGCCACCTTTGTAATGCGACCTCTAGCCTCTGTTGCTAGCAGCAGATGGCAGCCCCTGGTTTACACTCCCACTTGGGGTGGGAAAACTGGTGGGAAAATTCATAAAGATAGGAGGTGTGCTCACCTCTGCCAACCTTACCCCTAAAGTGGAGGAAGCGAGGTGAAGCACAACTTTCAGTCCCCCCCATCTTGAAGATGGGGGGACCCCTCCAATCAGGGGTAGGTCTATGCCCCCTCCCACAGGAGGGTGGCATAATAGAGGGTGTAGTCACCCCAGAAGAAGTACCCATTGGCCCTACCTGCTACTCACCCCAGGAGTAGTGCCCATTGGCACTACCTGCTACACCCCTAAAACGACTCCTCAATTTAGTATTTAGCAGGCTCCCCCAGACCTGGCCCTCAGATTTGACAGACCAAAGAAGAAGACGGAAGGGGACCACTGCCGGACCAGGGACAGAACTGCTGCCAACAAACCCCGGAAAGAACCCCATTACCTGCAACCGGTTGGACCACTGGACCTGCTGTTCATACAGAAACCCTGCAAGGCATCCAAGAAACCCCAGAGACCTTTCAACCTTCACCAAAGTGCCAAGAACCTCCCTTAGGACTAGAGTCTCTAGTTCCCGGCACCCGCTGCTACCAGATCCACAGTGGTGAGGACTGACCCTTGTGTCGATGCGACTCACTGCTACCAAAGAACTCCACGACGGCAGTGGTAGAGGACCGGCACTTGTGCTGATGCAACTCTACCCGGTCAGAAGAACACCTACCAGCAGGACGGCATCCATGACCTCGAGAGACCATCTTGGCCTCATGGCCTGAGCTGTGCCCAGTGCTGAGCCCGTACCCTCCTTCAAGTGGCCCTGTCAGCCCCCTCCTACCCCTCTTGCCCTGCCTGCCAGACCGCGACCTCTCTGTGACGGTCCGACGATGGCGGAACTACTCCATCCGATTGACAGCAGCCAACCACCAGTGACCGCGACGGTAACCGTATTGGCGGTGTGTTGAAAACTGACCCTCTTCATTGCTCTCCGCTGACCGGGAGGGTAAATCTCATAGCCGGTATCGATCGCCTCAGGGCAGATACTGAATCCCGCACCTCTTGGGTGACCCCAGTATCCCACGACTGACATTGCCTGCAGTGTTGGCCTGAGACCCCTAAAGGCTGGACTGGAACTGTAAGTGGTACGTACCTGTTTCACCACACAATTGTTTCCCTCCAAATGATAATATTGAACTGCTCTGAAATTTGCACTGTCAAACTTCGGAAACCTGAAAAGTATTTTCAATTAAAAATGTACTTACCTTATTACAAAGACCTGGGTCTTAAAGTAGAGTACAATCAAAGTAAAATTTTATAATATTGGTCTGGATCTCCTTCATGAGTCATGTGTCTGTTGTTGATCATGTGTGTGTAATAAATGTCTTACACTCTTCTGTGTTAGGCTTAAGGCTGCTCGCCCACACTACCACTAATAGAGCACTTTGGGTTTTGCATTGAGTCCTGTTCACTTTTGGGGACCCCCTGGACTCTGTGCACAGTATTACCACCTTGTGGCAATATCATACACAGAGCCAGCTTCCTACAAGGTCAGACATCTAGGCGTACTTTCGTGAAGTTACTTATACACTGAGCAGACGGCTTTGATGTCCCATCGCTCTTCATTCAGGATCCAGTTTAAACAACCATAAAAGAGGTAATGCACTTGCTCATTTGTCAGCCAAAGATGACACAGGCTGAGAGATTTTATGCTTAGTGCCATGTGATCATTGTCTTGGCAGGGAGTGTAGGGTAAATTGCATTGCAATTATCTAGGTGGCACATAACCACAGCAAGATATAATGTGTTCTCCTGTGGTTTCGGAAGGTATTTTTTGACATGCAATTGGCCAATTTGTTTATAAAGTTTTCTTTCATTTACCAATGAAAATAAAGTATTCAGATTTTCTGTTATCTGTACTATCCTGCATAAATGAAATACCAATAAATAACAAGAAATTCACTATAAAGCGGAGGACGAACCTTATTTTTTTCTACTCACTGATGGTCTTATATGTATGACCTCCAATATGAACATTGTTGTGTAGCTATATTTGCCAATAGTAGTTGATTTAGCCTTGAATTTTTCTAGCCTGTATCAATGACTTGTGGCCTCATTTACAGTTAGATAGTGAAGGCCGCTATCACAGCCACCTAGGCAGACTACTGCTCACCATATTTAGAGATCTCCCTGGGCCTCATGGAGATCTCTGTGACTTCAGAGGTGCCACCATCATGGTGGTTCCTCTGAAGGCCCAAAAGGTTTGAGGAGTGGTCACCATGGTTTATGCAGCCGCACAGCAAACTTTTTTTCTCAACAGATTAGAAGACATTATGAAGAAAAAGTTCTGAGAAAGTACAGTTGAGTGGGGCAAGGCTGAAGATGGTGTCTGAAGAGGGAGTGTCATCGTCAGGAAGCCGCTGGATGAACTCACGGTGAAGATTTCTGAATTTCGAACTTAGTCACTTTTATGGAAGTTGAAAATATCAGCGAGACGTGGCAGGAAGCTGCAACCGATGAGAGTTCCAGGAGACAGGATACTCCTTTGGTGAAGGACCGCTGAACAGGATTTGCTGCTGTGGAGAAGAACGTAACAGGAACTGCCGCAAAGTCAGGCTGACCGGCGATGCAATTGAGCAGATCGACGAGCAGGTTGGTTCCAGTCTTCTTTCGGTTCTCAAAGAAGTTTTTAGCCAATCAATCAATCAATCAATCAATCAATCAGGGGTTTATAAAGCGCGCTACTCACCCGCGAGGGTCTCAAGGCGCTGGGGGGAGGGCAGCTCTGGATCAGTTGAAAAGCCAGGTCTTGAGGCCCTTCCTGAAAGTGTGCAGGGTCGGGGAGCATCTGATGTTCACAGGGAGCTCGTTCCAGGTCTTGGGTGCGATGTAGGAGAAAGCTCTTCCACCTGCTCTGTTTCTGTGGATGTGGGGGACCTCTGCCAGGGCGAGGTCGGCGGAGCGGAGGTTCCTCTTGGGTACGTGGAAGGAGACTCTCTCGTTGAGGTACTTGGGTCCGATGTTGTTGAGGGATTTGTAGGTGTGGATGAGGAGTTTGAAGGTGACCCTCTTCTCAACGGGGAGCCAGTGGAGGTCTCGTAGGTGTTGGGTCATGTGCTTGTGGCGTGGTGTCCCGAGGACAAGTCTGGCTGCGGCATTCTAGATGGTTTGGAGTTTGTGTAGAAGCGTTCTGTTGATTCCGGCGTATAAGGCGTTGCCGTAGTCCAGTCTGCTGGTTATGAGTGCGTGGGTGACGGTCCTTCTGCAGTCGGTGGGATCCATTTGAAGGTCTTGCGGAGGATGCACAGGCAGTTGAAACTGGTGGAGGCGACGGCGTTGATCTGGCGGTTCATGGAGAGGGAGGAGTCAAGGATAATACCGAGGTTTCGTGCGTGGTCTGTAGGGATGGGTGGCTTCCCGAGGGCGGGGGGCCACCAGGTGTTGTCCCAGGCGGAGGAGCAGGGTCCGAGGATGAGGACCTTGGTTTTCTCTGAGTTGAGCTTCAAGCAGCTGTCTTTCATTAAGGCTGCGATGTCCTTCATTCCTTCGTGGAAGCAGAGTCTGGTGTCTTCGGGATTCTTTGTGAGCGAGAGGATGAGCAGGGTGTCGTCGGCGTAGGATACTATGCTGAGCCCATGCTTTCTGACGATGGCGGCGAGGGGGGCCATGTAGATGTTGAAGAGCGTCGGGCTTAGCGATGATCCTTGGGGTACTCCGCAATTGATGTCAGTGGGTTCGGAGAGGAAGGGAGGGAGTCTGATCCTCTGGGTTCTGCCGGAGAGGAAGGATTGGATCCAGTCGAGGGCGGCTCCTTGTATCCCTGCGGCATGAAGTCTGGCTGCGAGTGTGCGATGTGAGACGGTGTAGAAGGCTGCGGAGAGGTCAAGAAGGATGAGGGCCGCAGTGTGTCCCTGGTCGAGTAGTAAGCGGATGTCGTCCGTGGCGGCGAGGAGGGCAGTCTCGGTGCTGTGGTTGCTGCGGAATCCAGATTGTGAGGCGTCAAGGATGGAGTTTTCTTCGATGAAGGCGGTCAGCTGAGCGTTTACGAGTCTCTCGGTCACTTTGGCCGCGAACGGGAGGAGAGAGATGGGCCGGTAGTTTCTCAGGTCCGTTGGGTTGGCCGTCGGCTTCTTGAGGAGGGGTTTAACCTCGGCCCGCTGCCAGTCGTCTGGGAAGATGCCGGATCTGAAGGAGGCGTTGATGGTCCGTCCTAGTTCGGGTGCGATGGCGGCGGCGGCTTTGTGGAATATGTGACGTGGGCAGGGGTCCATAGGGGCTCCTGAGTGGGTTTTCTTCATGGTCGCGGTGATGTGTTCGATGGTGGCGGGATCCCAGGTCGTGACGGTAGGCTTATATGCAGTGGTGGAGACGGGGGTGGCGTCCGTAGTCTGTTCGCTGAAGTTGTCGTAGAGGGCCTTGATCTTTAGATGGAAGTAGGAGTTGAGCTTGTCGCAGAGTTCCTGGGAAGGTGTGATGTCCGTGGCTTCGCTGGGGGTTTGGTGAACTTCTGTATGACGTTGAACAGTTCCTTGGCTTTGGTCGCATTGGTCTGGATTTTGTCACTTATGAAGGTCCGTTTGGTGTCTCTTATGCGCTGGTGGTATTCATTCAGGGCGCTCCTGTGGTTGTTCCGAGTTTCCGTGGTTTTCTGGTTTCGCCAGACTTTCTCTAGGCATCTGCAGTAGCGCCTGGCTTCTTGAAGTTCTGTGGTGAACCAGGCGGCCTTCAGAGCTCGTTGTTTGGCGGGGTGGCAGAGGGGAGCGAGCTTGTCGGCGCAGCGGGAGATCCAGTGGTATAAATCTCTGACGGCGGAGTTGGTGTCGGTCGTGGCGCACGGGGGGTCTTGGAGGAGGGTGCTGTTGAGGTGTTCCTCTGTGACCTTGCTCCAGTTCCGTCGTGGCGGGCATGGGGTGGGCTTGGGTGTGGTGGTGGTGTTGAAGGTGAAGTGGACGCAGTGGTGATCCGTTCAGAGGGGCTGGGTGGTGTGGCTGAAGCGTATGTGTGTCCCCCTGCGAAGATGGGGTCTTGGGTGTGTCCAGCTCTGTGAGTGGGCGTGTTGACCAACTGCTTCAGTCCGAGGTTGGCGAGGTTGTCGAGGAGAGCGGTGGAGTCGGGGTCGTTGCAGTTGTCGAGGTGGAAATTCAGGTCTCTGAGTAGAATGTAGTCCGTGGAGGTGATGGCGTGGGGTGCGGCGAGCTCAGCGATGGTCGTTGCAGACTGGGTGCGAGGTCCCGGCAGTCTGTAGATGAGGGTGCTGTGTAGCGTGGCCCTGGGGCTGGTCTGGATCTGGAAGTGGAGGTGTTCTGTGTTGGAATGGGGGTCACTCATGCTGGAGGTGGAGAGTCGGAGGGGGGGTCTTGTGTGCAATGGCGAGTCCTCCTCCTGGGCGGTGGGGGCAATCCTTTCTCTGGATCTTGTAGCCGTCAGGAATGGCAGTGGCGATGTCGGGGCCGGAGGTGGTGTTGGGCCAGGTTTCCGTGAAGAAGGCGACGTCGGGTGAGAGGGTGTCGATCAGGTCCCAGATCTCTACGGAGTGTCGGTGCAGGGAGCGCACGTTGAGAAGGATGCATGTCAGGGTTTCGGCGGTGCGTGCATCAGGCGGGCCTTCGGCGGTGGTGCGGGCTTTCTCGATGGTGAAGGATCTACGGCAGGATCTGCACGAGAACTGTCCGTGAGTGGTGTTCGGCGAGGATCTTACGCAGTCGGTGTGTCTTCCGGGATTGAGTGCGTGAAGGGTGGAGGAGTCGTAGCGGTGGGGCCTAGGAGAACCAGGGTTCCTGGCGCTGGCCGCGGTTGGGACGCGGACAGGCGCAGACGGGCTTGCCTTAGGCACGCCTTCGGCACGCCAGCGGCGCGACCGCACAGCGGCTGCCATTTAGAAGGGGAGGGCGGGACTGGAGGTGGGGGCGGGAGCGGGTGCTGGGTCAGTGGGAGGGGCCGCGGGGCAGCAGGGGCGGGAAAAACAGTGGCGCTGAAGCTAAAAGAAATGAAAAACAAGGCAGAACAAAAAGTAGAAACGCAAGGCTTAGGAAAATTGATAAAACAACACACAATATCCAAGACAGTAATACAGTGAAACCAGTAACTCAGAGTGCTCGGCGATCACGTGGGCACTCAAGGACTATACCGGAGCAGCCAGTGAGCAGGGGCTGCCGGCGCGAACCCTGGGGAATGACGGAGGACTCTGGTAGTGTGTAAGTCCTAAGTTTTGGACTTTGGCTATCTGGGCACCCTTAGTGCCACTGCCAAGGGTCCAGGACTGGAGGGGCACCACTTCGGAGTTAGAACTCATTCAGGCTGGGTCCAGGACTGGGGGGGTACCACTTGAGGGTTAGTACTCACTCAGACTGGGTCCAGGTGTGGGTTCAAGATGGTGAGAGCCTGTTATGTACCTGTGACTCCTAACAGGAGGCTAGCAAACTAGCCCTTGGAGTCACTCTGTAGTCCTGGGTTCAGGTGAAGAAACAGGGCAGGCCTCTGGGGGTTCAAGGCAGGCTCTAGGCAGCACAGCAGTCCTTCCAGGTGCAGCGGAGCAGTCTTGTGGAGTACACAGTAAGCCACAGGAGCAGGCAGCCCTCCGAGAGTCCTTTCGCAGGTCCAGAAAGTGAACTGAAGAGTGGGTCTGAGGGCCCTATTTGTATACCTCTGAAGTGGGAGACCTTTCTAGAGGTTTCTCTTTGAAGTGTGGGATTTCAAGACTCCCCTGCCCTGGCTCCAAGTAGGCAGCAGGAGCAATTCGCTGGTGACAAGCCCTTTATACGAAGGCAGAGAGCAGCCTATTCAGTTGCAAACTAGGGCTGTGCTCAGCTTTGCCCCCCCAAATCCTGCCAGCAGATTGCCCATTCAGGCACACCTAATCTCTCTATTGTGTGAATGTCTGGGAGGAATTCACAAAGTTGAACTGTCAACTACACCCAGTCATGGGACCTAGGACAGGCTGCAGGCACCAAAGGGCTAAAGGCAGGAAAATGCCAACTCTCTGAACGTGGCATTTTCAAATCTGACTTTACCATTAAAGAGGATTTTAAATCCAATTTATTTGATACCAAACATGAAATACTTGTTTGTCTCCAGTCAAAGGTTAGCACTAAAGGGGTTGCTTTCACTATTTCTACTCCAAACTAAACCAATATGGGGAAGGTGTTGAACACAAAAGGGGAGACATTTACTATTCGCACTCCAATCTAAAACAATTTGGGAAAGTTGTTGGACACTAAAAGAGTGACATTTATTATTCCCACTCCAATCTATACCAATTTGGAGAAGGTGTTGGACACTAAAAGGGTGACATTTGCTATCACCACGCCAATCTAAACCAATTTACAGAAGGTGTAGGACACTAAAGGGTTGGCATTTAGGGGCTTATTTACAAGCCCCTTGCACCACCAGTGTGTCACTTTTAACATGGGAAAAAGTGACCTACGGGCGGCGCAAGTCTCTTGTAAATAAGCCCCTTAGTATTCCCACTCCAAATTAAACTTTTTTGAAGAAAGTGTTGGACACTAAGGGGCCCATTACGATGCCGGATGGAAAAGCCCTCCGACCGCCGTGGTGTCGGAAAAAAGCCCCCCACATGGGCCGCGGCATTTCCGTTGGTCAAATTACGATGCAACGTACGCAAAATCAGACTGCGGCGGACGGATGTCACAAAACACCATCCACCACGGTCGGAAAAGCTGCAAATCCGACCGCGGCGGACGGGGAAAGCTGTACAACGGCTCGAAAAGACCGCTCCTGCCGCAGCATGACTGCACAGCCAATTACGATGAGAACCCGGAGCTTGCAGACCGAGCACTGCCATCCGACCGCCTTGCACGCACACAGGCCAAATGAATGGCGGGCGGAACCAACCCCACAATAACGCCGAAGTGTGCCCGTACTCCCTGCCGCCCTCATTCACAACACACACGCCACAATGACACACCCCAACCTGCTCCTGGTAGAGAAAGCCATGCGCAGCATGGAAGAGACATCTGGAGGTCATCACCCATGTGGACACACCCACATACCACAGATGGAAACCAACCCCTACCTGGGCCAGCAGCCCTTGCACACCACAAGCCGAGACAGAGAGACAGGACACCATTGACTCACACTGCACAACATCACACCCACCTATCTCCACACAACACCACTCACACCCACACACCTCACATACTACACATATCTCCACCATCACCTTGCACCCTGCACCCCTCATTCTTTTGTACCATGCCCCCCAAGAAAATGCCCAACATCACCGACTCAGAGTTGAACATGATGCCAGACGAGAAAATCAGGGCAGAACCACATTTGTCTGGGCACTTGGTCCAACACACCCCACTTGTGTGCAAGAATCAGATGTGGGCAAGGATCCACAGCCAAGTCAATGCCGTAGGGACCACCCTACGCACTGTGCGTGATATCAGGAAGCGGTGGTGTGACCCCAAGGGCCGGGACAAGCATCCGGCCCATAGGAACAATGCGGAGGCCCAGAGTACTGGTGGCGTCCCTCCCTTTCCACCACCAACCGTCACCGAATGGGAGGAGAAGATGCCTGCCATAATGCATCCAGAGAGTCCCACAGGAATTGGGGGGGACTGGAGGCTGGTAAGTACCAACAAAATGATCACATCACACTACAATACATCGTTGTGCACAACAAGTGAGCCCCAATCGCCCGCCCACATCAAACTCATGTGGAATGCACACTTAAAACACGAATGGATCACAAGGACAGCATCTCCTTAATCAGCTCAACCTCACAGGTAGGTGGCAGCTCATGCACCCTGGCCTCCCTCCCGAACAGCATGGCTCACCCTCCCCACCCCACAGCCATGTGGCAGCTAACGCCGTCGACTGTACCTACCAACAGGTAGCTAGTCATCTCACTGGGGAGGGGGATGTCGAGCCCTGACCGCAACACCACAACTCCCACATGGCTCTCTGTCTCCCCTCACAAACAGCATGGAGCCAAAAGACCCCCACAAGAATGTTGCTGTCCATGAGTTTCCAAAGGAGTGATTTCCAGAGACAAAATGAATCCACAACGCTCATCTGGCATGACGTCATGCCGTAACTACTCCACCAGTGAGAAGTGAGGAGTGTGACCATGCGCACATCGATGTGCCTGCTGGCTATGCATCCCAGCAGGACGAAGGGACCGCTTGTGGTAGGGCACAAAACAGAGCATGAAAGAAACCCGTACCGAGGCCCACTCAGAACAAGGAACGGTGCACAGCACCGGTGAGAACCGGCCCCCTGAAAGCCCTGTATGTACATCAACACCATGTGCGATCCATGACATTCTGACATGAATGCCTAGTAAAGCCAAGGCAAAAATCATGTCACCTCATTTAAAATGTGGCAAACATGAACATCTAAGTTGTGCTGTGTGCAGAACATGCTGACAAAAGTGACCTAACTCCAAAAGGTGACTCGACAGCAATAGAAGGCGAGCGTGCCATGGACGAGCCCAGCCAGCCCCCCGCACGGAAGGTGAAGCCTCAGACGAGTCCCTGGTTCATTCAGGTGATGAGGACCTACATGGCCACTCCTGCATGCACAGGCCAGGCATTACGCATATGGTAACAGTTGCACAACATATCCTTTCTGTGCCAATGTACTGCTAACTCCCCCATAAGTGATTGTGGATAGTCAATCGTGGCCTCACATTCCCACAGCAAAAGCATACTTCAATGAGTGTGCAGGCACAATGAGCCTCTGTGTAGACAAGTAGTCGCTCCCACACCAGCCTAAAGACCTTCGGATACCAGGTGTCTTGACCATCTCGTGTGATTCAGTCAGCGCTGAACACGGCTCTCCCACTATTTTCGCGGTGAACTGACACACAGAGTATTGATAGCGTCTGATACTGAAGGCCGTTGCACACTTTTTATCAGACTTGTGGGCTCTGGCCTTGTCCCTCCCTTCCATGCTTTTCCGGAAGTACCACCGGGTGTCAGTCCCCCAATTTGCACACTGCATTTCGCGCTTTCTGACCATTACTTTGGCTGTACAGCTGAGCGCTGGTTCTGAGATTGCTCTCACGCCATGTCTGACCGTCCAGTGGCCCAGGCCGAGCCCGGTCTGTTGCAACTGTACCGTGCCCGCATGCAGCTTCTATTTGGATGTGTCCCACTGGCTGTGTGCTGGGCATCAGTTACAGGCTAACGTTCCGCTATGCCTACTTCACCTGCGTGCAACCCGTCTTTTCCTGCAGAAGATGTCTGTTTCAGTGGGCCATGGATGTCTGCCTTTCAAACACATACCTTGCTGACCTGGATCATGAGCTGTGGGTGACTCCTTTGTTGGTCCATGTGCAAGACTGCTTTGGTGAGACACGTTTATGGGATGCCTTTCAATGTGTCAGGCAGGCTGACAGCTGCGCCTGTGCGTTTGCGCAATGGCTCCTGTGCCATGCCTACATCGAACCTCTCCCAGGTTGCGATGGGATGCAACCGTGGTGCGAGGAGCACATCTGTTCCTTCATACTGCTGGATTGGATGGCGGTCCTCTTCGCTGAAGATGAACTGGATCGTCTCTTGGAAATGATTGCCTTCGAAGCTGCCTGTGCCTTCTTGTATTCGTAACTACTTTACAGCAACAGGAACTGTTGGTGACTGATTCAATCATCGTCACCCTTTCTGCCCGCCACCTGACAAGATGTGGCATCCAGCTCTTTGACTATGGCCCTGTCTGCATTGGCTTGGACTGTGCTGTGCTCTGCGGTCTGACTGTCGTGGACTTTGTCGTCTGGCATGAGCCCGGCTTACATTATGCAGCTGTAGCGCACGAAGAAGACATGGCGTTGTTGTTTTGCAAGCACCCAGGGCTCGAGTAGGGGGTACACGCAGTTACACGGCGCCCCCCCCCTCTTTGGCCGGGTTTGACGCCGTCACCCCTGCAAGGACGTTGGTCCCCACAGGGATATTCTTAACTTGTCCCGGTGTGCCGTCCAGATACCGGTAAACGTTCTGCAGCACCTGCACGTTGTCTGCAGTCCATTCCCAGCAGCAACGTGCATGCAGCGTGTGTGCCTTTTTTCACCTCCAGCCGGGCCTAAGTAAAGGGGCTATCCGGCATCCCTTTGTTTGTACATGCTGACTGGGGTCCGCCTTGAACCTTACATTTGAATGTAGATGCCACAATCAATCAATCACGGCATTTATAGAGCGCGCTACTCACCCGGGAGGGTCTCAAGGCGCTGGGGGAGGGGGTAAGTTACTGCTCGAACAGCCAGGTCTTGAGCTGCTTCCTGAAGGCGAGATGGTCCTGGGTTCGCCGAAGGTGAGTGGGGAGGGAGTTCCAGGTCTTGGCCGCCAGGTAGGAGAAGGATCTTCCTCCGGCGGTGGTTCTGCGGATGCGTGGTACGGTGGCGAGGCGTGGCTGGTTGATCGTAGCTGGCGTGTGGGCGTGTAGAAGGACATGCGGTCGTTGAGGTACTTTGGGCCCAGGTCGTGGAGGGCCTTGTGTGCGTGGGTGAGGAGTCTGAACGTGATTCTCTTGCTGACGGGGAGCCAGTGCAGGTCTTTCAGGTGTACGGTGATGTGGCTGTGTCGGGGGATGTCCAGGATGAGTCGTGCGGAGGCGTTCTGGATGCGCTGGAGTCTCTTTTGAAGTTTGGCTGTGGTTCCGGCGTAGAGGGTGTTCCCATAGTCCAGTCGGCTGGTGACGAGTGCCTGGGTGACGGTCTTCCTGGTTTCAGTGGGGATCCATCTGAAGATCTTGCGGAGCATGCGCAGGGTGTTGAAGCATGAAGATGAGACGGCGTTGACTTGTCTGGTCATCGACAGGGAGGAGTCCAGGATGAAGCCCAGGTTGCGTGCGTGGTCCGTTGGCTTGGGTGCGGTGCCCAGGGCCGGGGGCCACCAGGAGTCGTCCCAGGCGGAGGGTGATGAGCCCAGGATGAGGACTTCCGTCTTGTCTGAGTTCAGTTTAAGGCGGCTGTTCCTCATCCAGTCGGCGACGTCTCTCATCCCGTCGTGCAGGTTGGCTCTGGCGGTGGTGGGGTCGTTGGTGAGGGAGAGGATCAGCTGGGTGTCGTCGGCGTAGGAGATGATGTTGAGGTTGTGTCGGCGTGCGATGGCTTCGAGGGGGCTCATGTAGACGTTGAAGAGGGTCGGGCCGAGTGAGGATCCTTGTGGAACGCCGCAGATGACTTCGGTGGCTTCGGATCTGAACGGGAGAGGCGGACTCTCTGGGTTCTTCCGGCGAGGAACGAGATGATCCATTCCAGTGCTTTCTCTCGGATTCCGATGTTGCTGAGGCGCTTCACTAGGGTGCGGTGGCAGACGGTGTCGAACGCCGCGGAGAGGTCCAGGAGGATGAGGGCAGCTGTTTCCCCGTTGTCGGTTAGGGTTCTGATGTCGTCGGTGGCTGCGATAAGGGCGGTCTCGGTGCTGTGGTTGGCCCGAAACCCGGACTGCGAGGGGTCGAGGGATCCATTCGTCTCGAGGAAGGCGGCAAGCTGTCTGTTGACGGTCTTCTCGATGACTTTGGCCGGAAACGGAAGGAGCGAGATGGGGCGGTAGTTCTTGAGGTCGGTGGGGTCCGCCGTTGGTTTCTTCAGGAGGGCGGTAAGCTCGGCGTGCTTCCAGCTCTCCGGGAAGGTGGCGGTGTGGAAGGAGGAGTTGATGATGTCCCGGAGATGGGGTGCGATGGTGGCGTCGGCTTTGTTGAAGACGTGGTGTGGGCAGGGGTCGGTTGGTGATCCGGAGTGGATGGAGTTCATCGTGCGGGTGGTGTCTTCGGTGTTGATCGGGGTCCAGTTGCAGAGGGTGGTGGTGGCGGGCATTGGTTCGGCGGTAGGGTGCGTTGTTTGTGCGTCGAAGCTGTTGTGTATGTCGGTGATCTTGCGGTGGAAGAACGCGGAGAGTGAGTTGCAGAGGTCTTGCGAGGGGTGATGTCGTTGTTTCCGGCGCTGGGGTTGGAGAACTCTTTGACGATGCTGAAAAGTTCCTTGCTGTCATGGGCGTTGTTGTCCAGTCGTTCTTTGAGTGCCGACTTCTTGGTGGCACGGATCAGCTGGTGGTGTTTGCGGGTGGCGTGCTTGAGGGCGGTCCTGTTGTCTGTGGTCTGGACGAGTCGCCAGGTTTTCTCGAGAGGGGAACCTGTGCACACAGCTTGCCATCCCCACACAGGTACTTAAGGGAGGCATGCTTTTGTCTTTGTTCTGTCCCTGTATATCAATGCTGACACTGTAAGACTGTCAGATGGGTTAGTCTGTCCCAGTATTTGCACAAATCATGTTAGTCGCATGATTTTCCTTCTCTCATAGCACTACGTCGGGGCGTTGTGAGGTCAAGTGCGTTTTGTCTTACTTGGTCAGTCCCCCCACTTCATTGTTTAGGACTTGTGCCCTGCAAGTACCTTAGTACATGTCTGTCACATGGGAGGTGTCCGCAGAGCTTGTTCACTGTGCGGTCCAGTAGTTCTGTCTGGACATTCTGTCCGTGGTCGCAGAAGCCTGTCCCTTGTCATTCTGTTCTGTTCAGGCCATAGCACCCCAAATCAACAAGGTCTCACAGCTGCTAGAGGACACGGATCCCCTTTGATTGACATGGGAATGCGGTCCAGATGGCCCACACTTGGAGGTTCATCCATCCAGTGATGAGTGCGACACAGCCAATGTTGTGTAATCTCACCATGTATGGTCTGGGTAATGGGTTCTGCTGACAAAGGCCATAGACCAGGGACATCCCATACGACTCCTTCCTGCAAGGGGTGGGGGGATATGCTCATGATTCGACGCCCAGAGGGGTTATTGATGCCACATCTTGCTTCATGTGAAATGGATATGTCACTGTGGTTACTGGTTCAGTACTCATGCATTTTCAACCTGTTGTGGCACGTATTTAGCATGCTTTGACACTAGTAAAAACTTCACATTTGGAAACGTTTCTTGTCTTCAAATTGTCTGCTTGTGTACATGCGCTTGGATGCCTCAGAGTGAGTAAGGGAGCAAGTGAGGCAGTATGGCAATGGTGTACTGTGCGTAGTGGTGCTTCTGGGTGCTCAGTCCCTGCATTCATGTGTTTTCAACTCCGGCGCAAAGTCCAGTATGTGTACGAAATCTCAGGGAAATTCGTCTGAGTCTGTGAGACAACAGCAAGGCACACAGACACAGTCATGGTCACTTATTGTTGCATCACACTCAACAGAAGCAGTTGACGATGAGCTGTAGATGCTGGTCAAGGCCTTCTTCCTCACCACTGTCATCGTCACTGGGCATGTGTGGGTTGGGTGCGGGGTGATGGTGCTGTTCCACCAGATGTAGCCGATGTCATGTGCCGACCCCGGTTACTCTGCACACACATGTGAGATGATCTGCTCCGCCTGTCATACCACTGGCACGTTGATGGAGTGGTAGTGTTTGCAGTTCCTAGAGACGGGTTCACTTGCCTGTGGTGGTACGAGGCCAATGTGTGTGCCATCAATGGCTGCCATCCGGCTCCAGGAATCTTTATTTGTGTGGTTCAACGATGCATGCCCGAGTTGTCACTTATGTCTCTCGCCAGGCCTGCTTCAGGACCCCACTTTGTCTCTCCTCAGTTTCACAAGGGCCAGGGAGACGCATTCTTTCCTTCCAGATTTTCTTGCTAGATGTTGTCACTCTCAAGAAGTGTGTTTTTTCATTGAAAGGACCTCCTGATGGGAGGTGGAGGTTTCCTGAGGTAGGAGTATCAGGCAAGTGACAGTTCTCATGCTCTCACTCATGCCCTCCTCCTCGGATTACCTCTCTGCCACCCTTGTCCATCGCCCCTCATCTCTCCATGTCCGCTCACTCATGTGCATTTCATTTGTTGTATGGCGCTACTGATATGAGTGTGGTGTGTGACAGTGCTTTACATCACGCACACATTGTACAGAGACAATCAGTCATGCAAGTGTGTAAGTATATCAGTCAGCAGGGAATTTCACGTGAGCCAATGAGGATTGTAAGGTGTGGTAATCACATGTCATCCATACTGGTGGGCAGGATTTTTGAGGGCGTTTGGTCTGGAGGAGCACTGACTCAGGACGTGTGTGGGGACATTTACAGGCAGTGGCAGCTAGGCACACTGCACGCCACACCAGTACGTGTGTTGGGTGTGCTAGGGATTACACGTATGTCTGATTAGCAGAAAATGGACAACTCTGATTGTCTGCCTACGCCACTGACCCTTCACAATTCGACCCCTGGCCAAGAGACGCCAGTCAGATGTCAAGGGATATTTAAGCGTAGCTCACAGTTGGATGTTTCATTACACAACATTGGTACCATGCGGGAGACCTTTGTCCTTTTTGACTCCTTCCCTCATTTAAGTCCATGCTGGCCACGGGGCATGGCTATGTATGTAATTTCACTCTCCTTTCCTTGGACATTCCATGTGTGTGCAGACTTGGCTCACGGGTCACACTCTCTCATCCCTTCGCAGTGTGGTGACCAGCTGGTCGCTCTTCTAGTTGTTCTGATTTGCCAGCCACTCCCAGAGGGCTGACTTACCCCCCACCCCACAGCCACCCAGCACAGGCGTCACTGGACCTGTGACCCTGCCAACAAACGGGTCCGGACGCACGTGCCCTGGGCCAGTTCTCTTATGCATGTATGTTGTCTGTGTGGATACTCGATATGCATGGGGGCCTCGTGCCCCACAACATTGCCAATGGGGTGCACCAGTCACTGTAGGCAAATGAGTTGTGATGTGTTTGCATGCGCAGTAGCTGGCATTCGCAGCGATGACACGCGTTGTCCACACTTGTACGTTGCAGGGTTGCGGTCGCAGCTTCCGGGCCACCAGGGTGGGGCACACACAATGCGGATGAGCCATCAGCCAATGGGTGCCTTCGGCATACATGTTTAGATGTTGCGGTGTACGTGCGCTGCAACTGCAGGGCTCGTCATTGGCTCCAATTGCCTTCGGGGGCAATGAGGGTCACTCATGGGGATTGGGTGTGCCTCGCACTTTGCATTTGGCAGGTTGCCACATTCATCGCGGTGCCGCCACGCTTGCTGGGAGTTGTAGTTGTTCAGGGGTTGAATGCATGGAGATGTCTGGTACGTACCTCCACTGTTGAGCGCGGTGGCGTCTTGTCTGACGGAGGTGCAGCCGGTGGTGCAGTCGGAAGGCCTGTGGCGCAGGATCCATGGAAGGTCCGGGGTTTGGATGGGTACAGTATCGGCTCTTCCTCTCCGATGTTGTATTTCCGCCATCCGCAACGTGGTGGTTTTTACGTGGCGTTTGGAAGGGCTGTCTGCAACATCGTGATTTGCTTGGCGGAGGGAACGTGTTTCCGCACGCCGGACCTGCCCTGTTGGCTCCGTCCACCACCCTTGCGTACTCAAAAAACATGCGGAGCCTGACAGGCTGCGGCGGACGGGAAATAGCCTCTGTGGGTCCATTGTGATTTGTTGGTCGCAATGACCGCACCTGGGGCAGAAGACATGATGGTTTTCCGCCATCGCCACCAGCACGGATGGCCTTCCGTCCGGCATCGTAATGGGCCCCTAAATGGGTGACATTGACTATTCTCACTCCATTCTATACCAATTTGGAGAAGGTGGTGGACACAAAAATTGTGACTTTTACTATTCCTACTGCAATTGAAAACTATTTGGGGAAGGTGCTGGACACTAAAAGGATGACATTTACTGCCCTCACTCCAAGTTAAAACAATTTGGGGAAGGTTTTGGACACTGAAGGGATGACATTTACTATTCCCACTCCAATCTTACCCATTTAGGAGAAGGTGTTGGACACTGAAGAGGTGAAATTTACTATTCTCACTGCAATCTAAAACAATTTAGGCAATTTGTATATACTAAATCAATGTTCCATACTCACACATAATATTTAATCTATAAATTAAACTAAAATGTACTTAAAAAACACTAACCAAGACTACAAACATATATATACTTATTCAAATATTAACATTTAAAGAATGTTTTTATCTTTATCAATATTTAATATATGTTTTAAAATATCTACAACCATTCCTAAACCTTAAGCCATAAAATAAAAAATAAAATCATATTTCCAAACTTAACAATCCTAAAATAAAAAAATATAAAACCAATTTAAAAATGATATTTTAAGTAATATATTTCTACTATGAAATTACAATTTCCAACATATTTATTTTCACAAAACTTATGAAATGTACATTTTCGATGTAACATTTACAATTATTTTACTTTATTGTATTTCATTTTCATATATTTTTATTTTTTTACATTTTAATATTTGTTTTAATGTTTACAATACAATAATTTGTTTTAAATGCAATATAATTTATATGTATTTTAATTAACTATAAATTATTATTTGTACACATTATTAATGTAGCCAAAAAATGTTATAATATTAATTTGCATATCATTAAAATAATTAGCATTACATTTATATTAAAATATCCACCATTTAAAAAACTCCCCATCCTTATCCCCTAAAAATCCAATATCCCAATGCAAAAAAAAAGTATAAATCCATTTGTATACATTAATACAACTAAAAAGACAAATGTCAACAATTTCATAATTACTAATCTATCTTACTAAAAGCAAAAATGAAAACAAATTATGAAACATACAGAATCAAACACACTAATCTAAATTACATATAAAATAACACTTACAAATATTACGTACATCGATATTTTCTAAATCTATATTTTTACAGTGATATTATAAACACTTAAAATGATATTTTTACCATCAATATTCCTATTGCCAATATTTTAGACATACCGATATTCTTGACATGATATTTTTGTATCTCAATATTTTTTATTTTATATTTTGTCCAAACACCACATGAAGAGTCTGAACAACTAAAAAGGGATTGAGTAGGAAAAGTAATATCTGCATCAAGCCCAGACCTGATGTGCCCCGATCCCCAACATCATCCTCCGATTTTGGAATAAAAATGAAGTTGTCATCTTGATTTATAAGAATCTTACTATACAAATCCTAAAAACCTGGATTGACCCAGACAAGCGATATGTTCTCGCTAAACTTACCTCCAAAATAATACTGTTAATTTTGGGTTAGTAAATGCTCTAAACGACTTGAAACAAAACTTTTTTCCTACTTTGAATAGACTACTCACAGAATTCAGATCAGCAATAGTGAATGAAATGAAATGAAAAAAATGTATTGTTCAGTTGATAAAAACTTACGATAAAACACCTTTATACAAATTTCATACATTTCATACATATGCATTATTGAACCATTTTTTTAAAACCAACATGATTAAAATAAAATTCATCCCGCCATAAGAACCCTCAATTCATCTATGTTGGACTTGGCCCTTTTTGCAGGGTCATCCCTGAACTGTTTGCCTTCCTCCTGGTATTTTTTCTGACATGGTGTTGGTGGTTTTAGGACTCTGGGCACTTTATCACTGCTGTCCAGTGTGAAGTGCATGTGCTCTCTATGATAAACGTGGTAGGATTGTTCTATACCTGTTTGGCGTATTGAATTTACCTATCAGTCCCTTGTAAAGTGGTATCTCATATACCCAGGGCCAGTAAATTAAATGCTACTGGTGGGCTTGCAGCGCTGCTTGCGCCACCCACCAAAGTAGCCTTTCAAACCTGTCTCAGGCCTCTGCCATTGCAGGGCCTGCACGCGCAGTTTACTGCCGCTGTGACGTGGTACATAAAGTGGGTGTCAAGTCTGTGACTCCCCTTTCACTACATATCAGTCACCCCTAAGGTAGACCTTAGCTAGCCCTATGGGCAGGGTGCATTGCAGGTAAAAGGTAGGACATGTGCTTTAACTGTGTGGCATGTCCTGGTAGTGACAAACAGCCATTTTGGTTTCTCACTGCTGTGAGGATGCCCTCTCATAGGAATGTATTGGGGATTCCCTGATAAGTGTTTCAGTGGTAATTCCTGATCTGAGAGGAGTAGCGGGATCAAGTTTGGTATGTTTGGAATAGTGGTAATAAATGCTGCGTAATGGTGTGCGCAGATTTATTATCACTATTTTAGAAATGCCACTTTTAGAAGTGGGCATTTCTGTGTGCTATGTATCTTTGTGCCTGCCTGATGTGTATTGCATGTCTGGCTATGGCGTGACAGGGGCTGGGGAGGTGCAGTGGCTCCAGAGGGGCTGGGTGAGTCAGCGCTAGGCTGAATAGGTTGAACTGCATTTGGAGTAGTGGGAGGAGTAGCACCTGGGCCTGAATAGGACTGTGCCTGCACTACACAATGCTGGCTCCACCCCCTGTGGTGTGTCTGGGGCCAGAGCCTACACTGACAATGAGGGTGTTTGTGCCCTTTAAAGAAATGTTTGAGTGCCCCCCAGAACTGGTTTGAACTGGGTCCCCAAGCCCTGTGCCAGGGCAGAACAAAGAACAGTACTGGTATAAATATTGGGGCTGTGACCCCATGAAAGGTGGTACCTGCTTGGAGCTGTGTTACTGAAGGGCTGCTGGGCGCCAGGAGGAACCACCACAAAGGACTGCCCCCTTGCTGGAGGGCCCTGTGAGCGGGCCTGCCTGGGCCCAGCTCTACCCGATGTGCCGCTCCTGTCTGGAGCACAGGAGGGACTGGACTGTTATCCTTTCTGCTATTTTGGAGGAAAGTGTCTGGAGCGCGGGGGCGCTAGGTGGCGCATGACCAAGATGGCCGCACACCTGTGAGGCTCTGGCAGCTTGGCGGCATAATCCGTCATTTATCCTTAAACCTACGCCACTAATCCTGCATTTACAGCTGGCCGCTTATGCATTAACCTATCCTTATGCTACGTGGCAAAAATTGAGACTCTCCGACCTCGGCAGGTGACTCCTGGTCGGACTTTGGGGCACACAGGGCGAGCGTGGTGACACTCCTGGGGATCTGCGCGGCTGTTCCTGCAGCACGAGTCCCGGGGATTCCACGTGGCGACAGGCCCCTCTACACAGCAAGCAGTGGCTGCCCGTTCTTTTCGCCTGGTTTTCTTCCGTCTTTCTGCCTGCAACGACTGCCGATATCTGGGCGGACATAAGCTGTGAGGATACCCGAGAGATCCCGACAAATGCGGTGAGGTGCATGCTCTCTCTGCGATCCGGCAGAATTACTTGGACTGTGTGAGCGCCATTACCCTCCCGCCCCAACATCGCTCCGTGAGCCGCACTGCACTGCTGCATTCTTCCCTATGTCGTAGCTGTGCCCTGGGCTCTCTCCCGCTCATCGAAGGACCCCCCCACTTCACCTTACTACAACACAAGGGCTCTACTTCGTGCCGGTCCGGTAGGCGCTACTTGAATTACACCACAGCGGACGCCCTACCTGCCGGCTTAAACAGTGCTCCATTTGGCGGGAACCCCTGCGGATGCTGTGACATTTGACGCCCATCTTGTTCCCTGGCCTGGATCTCTGCGCAGCACGAGCGCTGGGGATAGTGCATGACCGTTGGCCCTGGCGGGCCTCTACCGTATACCGGCCTGAGTCCTACGCCGGTCACCGTTCTTGACGACACCCTCTGAGCCAGTTGATGCGCTACCCTTGTGGGCTCAGGAGAGCCTCGCCTCAGCTGTTCTGCGCGGTACCGCTGATACCCATTTCCTGCCCAGTCCTTTCTCCACCCACGTTGGGCGCTGTGATTTGGAGTCCCCGCGGACCGCCAACATTTTTACCTGCGCGTTGTGGCGCTGAGACGGGCCTCCCGCCTAGACCCATCCACATCCTAATCCTGCATGGGATTCCTGACCCACGTGTTGGTGCACACCTCGCTTGATCCTATTGTCTTCAACGCCAACAAGTTTGCTCCTCCGCGGTGCCGGCGGCCGCGTGGATTCCCAGGCAGCTAGGCCCTAGCACATTGCCTTAAGACGCCTGCTCCACCCCCCTGACCCGTCAGTGTTGTAACACAATGGGCCTTCCTCCAAGCACTTTGCGCTATCACTTCACCTGACATACGCTTAAGGGTACCCTGCAGTGGCCTGGTATTAGCCTTATGAGGCCTACCTTCCTCCTATTACACTGCTCGCTGCTCCGCAGGTTGTTCTCTGCTCCTCTACCTGGCCATACCGGCAACTGCTGCTGCTGGTAGCAACAACTCCCTCTGGAACATAACACTTCTTCCTCCTGGAAGTGATGCTATCACAACAGACATCTTGCCTTCTTCCAACTTGCTGTCCAAATAGCTACCTAGTGTGGGCCTCCCGCCATTGTTAATCCTCTTACATATACAGATCTTCACTCAAGTGACAATGGGGAAACCAGATGGCCGCCAACCCAAGCTCATCTTCGAAACAAAGAAGGCGGCTACACGGTCTAACTCGGATGAATCCGGACAACCCAGCAATGAGCAGGCGCAGACGCAATCAACAGCCCCAGAAGATGAAGTTAAAAGCCTGCTTTTGGCTATGCAGTACAGCCTTGCTGATCTTTCTGGGAAAATGGGCACCATGAACAGCCGCCTGGACTTCCTCGTCCAAAAAGTGGATAAGCATGACGAGCAGATCAAAGAGACCGAACGCAGCATTTCGGACAACGAAGATGCCACATCCCAGATGCAGCAACAAGTGTCGCAAATGGACAAGCTCTTAAAAGTCATCGCGGCCAAAAACGAGGACCTTGAAGCCCGCAGTTGCCGTAATAATATCCGAGTCATAGGTATACCGGAGAGCACCAAAACGGGCCGCATGGAAGACTTCATCGGGCGCCTCCTGAAGGGTACCTTTGGTGAGGAGGCCTTCTCATCGCAACTTATTGTGGAGCGGGCGCATCGCTCCTTGGGTCCCCAACCTCCTCCAGGCAGCACTCCACGTCCTATTGTGGCCCGTCTCCTGAACTATCGAGACCGTGATACCGCACTCAAAAAGGCTCGAGAGAACAAGTCAATGCAATTCGAGGGCAACGAGTTCACCATTTATCCGGACTTTACTGTCGCAGTTCAGGAGGCACATCGCAAATTCCTGCAGGTCAAGCAAAAATTACGTAAAGCGCAAATTGAATATGCCCTCATGTACCCGGCACGGTTGCGGGTTACTTATCAAGGCAAACACACCCTCTTCTCAAATCCACAACAAGTTGAGGACTTCCTCAAGACTGTCAAGCGAAGATCACCGGCGCGAGATCCCAGTGACCGTGCTTCCAGGTCTCCATCCCCTACAACGAGCTGACTCAAAAAATGGACACCAACGCTTTGGAGCTCATTCACGGACCTAGTCACTCTTCACATTGCCTGCTCCATCATGATCCCTGTAATGTAGAGATGTCATTGCCTGCACCTGTTAAGAGGAACATTGCACTCTTTCATGGCGGTTTCAATTTTCTGCAGCTCGTCGACAGATAAGTGTATCATGTGCTTTATATGCTATGTGTAGCTTACTGTTGGGCTTATTGTAATTGGTAGGTTTTGTTCTGGACTTTGTCAAGCACCCTCCCTTTCTCTCTCCCCCCTCCATCCCCGTACCACTGGGAGACTGCTCAGCAGTTATTGTTGGGAGAAGGGAGGGTTTCGTGGCCCACAAGTGCCCCCCGCATGGGCGATCCCCCGTATTACTTACTTTTTTGTTGGACTTCCTTGACCAGGACTGTAATGTTAAGGGTTATGTGGGGTTTTGGTGCGCAATATCGTACCAGCACAATTGGGGTGCTGTTGTGGGTGGGGGAGGTTCTGTTCTTCGGTGGTCAATACACTACCAGCACGATTGGGGTGCTGCCGTGGGTGGGGGGAGGTTGGGGATTGTTGAATTTTAATGTTATTTATGTGATCCATCAGCAGATAGACATGTCAGCGCGCGTCAAAATAATCACACACTTTCAATTTACTAGGGCATCTCTTATAACAAGCCCCTTCCTTTGGAATGCCTCCACACGCTGAACAGTTATGAATAAAATTGCTCACATGGAACGTTAGAGGTCTCGGCGATCCACGCAAGCGTAGGCAAATCCTTACATACCTTGATAGGCATCAAATACAGGTTGCAATGCTTCAGGAGACACACACCGACCCCCGTCGCCCTACTTGCTTCGGGAGCAAATGGGCTTCAGACCGAGTGTTCTCCTCCTATTCTACATACTCACGAGGCACTTTGATCTTAGTTAAAAAGAACACACCCTTCATTTTAGGCGGCACTATCGGTGACTCTTCAGGCAGGAGCTGCATGCTCTGGGGTACACTGGGCATGCAATCGGTTAAGCTCGTTTGCTGTTACGGGCCAAACACTGATGATCCTGATTACTTCACCACCCTCTGGGGGCAAATTCTCAAGATGGGATCCACTCACATCATCTGGGGGGTGGATTTGAACACTACCTTATGCCCCTCAGCCGATAGGTCGAATCCCCTCCCACATCACTACACTAAAACTCAGGTCACACTTTCTCGGTTGTTTCCAGACCATGGGCTCATAGATGTGTGGCGTCATGTACACCCCGATGAGAGAGAAGGCACTTATTATACAACAGCACACTCTTCCTGGTCGCAGCTAGATTACTGGATCTGTTCCCGCGGGGTTGTCCCTTGGATCCTTTCGGCAGAGCATATGGCCAGGACCTACTCAGACCACGCACCAGTATGTATGACAATTGCGCCCCCTAACCTGGGGCGGCAAACAACTGCGTTTACAATGGGACACACTTGCACGGCCGTACTCCCAGGGGGGTTTCGATGTTCCTGTGCTGCTCAAGATAAATGGTCCACTGAGCTCGGGTAGGACATCACTGATCAACAGTGGGTGTTCTACTGTAAAAAGACTGAACAAGTCTCCTCTAGTAGTCAGCTATGCATCACCCATTACAAATTTTTACATCGCATCTATTACACCCCGGTCAAACTCCACAAATTTGGGTTACGGGACAAAAACCGGTGTGATAGATGCAGGGCGGAAGCTGCTGATTTCCTGCATCTTGCTTGGGAATGCGGCTCGGTCCTTACCTCCTGGCAGCAGGTGTTTGCAGCGCTAGATCTTATGACGTCATCGACGCTCCCGCTGTCTCCTCTCCTAGCATTACTCGAATAACAGAGAAGATACCAGTGGCACACCGCAAATTTGTCTCATTTAGTCTACTACTGGCCAGAAGGCGGGTGGCCTGTAGATGGGGTCGTGGCAGGGCGCCCAAATTCAAGGAATGGATTGGGGACATGACACTTTGGCAAGATCAAACATACACATACGCTGACCTCCTTCCAACCTCGTCACGTCCCCGAGATGTTTGGGGGCCACTCAAATCGTATCTCCTGGAACACCCCGGGGAGACCGGACAAGATCCATGACTCCCTCCCCAATTATTGTACCTTACGGCCTGAATATTGACTGCTATTGTGTAATGTCTATACACTTGTATGTATCGCTTCCTTTTTAACCCTACACTGATTTGTGTTGTCTGTTGTATGCGGGACCTGTGTAAGATGCCCTTGCTATGAAATGCCCGCTTTTTAATTTTTTTAATTATTATTCTGCTCCTGGAATTTGCATCGTATAAATTCACTGATTGGATGTCGCTGTACTGCATGTATCTATCCATGGAATGTCATCACTATGCTGATTGTCTTTTCCTTTTGTTTTTGTTAAGCTATGAGAAAACTCAATAAAAATAATTTTTTTTTAAAAAGTGTCTGGAGCGCTCAAGGGTGCTCCCTCGCCAGTGCTGTGACCTACGGGTGAAGCACTTTCATTTTATTGCCCAGCCTGGCCCTTTGCCAATTGCAAGAGAAGGGCGCTGCCCAGGCGCGGTCAATAGTAGGAGTGCCGGTCGGGCGGTGACGTGGGGCTGGGGAGGGGCAGGGTGGGGGGTAGTAAACTACAGATTAAGGCCCAATACAGATAAATAAACATTTAAATAAATAAAACGAATTTCGTTGCGTGCACTGCATCGCATTTGGCGATGCAGCGCTCACAACGAAATTCGTTTTATTTATTTAAATGTTTACTTACCTGTATTGGGCCTTAATCCGTAGTTTACTACCCCCACCCTGTCCCTCCCCCGCCCCACGTCACCGCCCGACCGGCACTACTACCACCGACCGCGCCTGGCGCTGCCTGCCCCTGGTGGTGTCTCGCCGTGAGAGACCCGGAGCGTGGAGAGCCTCCCCTGCTGAGACGGCAAGCGCAGGGTGAGCACTTGCTGGTCCTTGTACCTGGGGCGCCCCCCTTTGTGAATACTGCTCCTGGATTTCATGAGGGAGCGTGGGGAGCCAGTCGTTCTTTTTCATTTGTGCTCACGAGCGCTGTGCCCTGCGAGAAGCAGACCGCCAACCGGAAGTCAGGCAGGGAGAGCCTGACTGTGGGCGGGGCCAGCCAGAGGAAGCCGGGCCAGTGCAGGAAGCCAGGCGAAGGACGCCTGGTTGTGGGCGGGGCTCCCGTGCCGATGAGGGAGAGCCCCGTGTGGTTCCCAACAACGGAGAAGTGAGGGTGGAAGAGCCGGCCCGGGACGCCTATCCTGAAAGCGCCCGACCTCGGCACATCCGCCAGTGAAGAGGAAGAAGACGCAAGGCCGCAGTGGCGTGGCCGTGGCCATCGAGAAGCCATGCATCAGCTTTCTGGGGCCCGACTCGCCGTAGTGAGGGTGAGTCCGGCCATTGGGGGAATTGCCTACATGGGAGAGACCGAGTGAGGTCTTCCCGCCCTCAAGGGCATTGCGCTACCTATTGGTAGCAGTGCCGACCCCCCTGTGCATTACGGGCCTTATTTCTGCTGCATTTGCAGCTAGGGGGCCGGTTTGGAGGCCTCGCGGTGAGTGGGGCTGACACGGCACACTGTTGGTGCTTATTTGTGTGCACAGCTGCGCCGCCAGACTGCGGGCAGCTGCAACGACGGGGGCATTTCTTTTTCCATAAAAGAAGCAAGGGCGAGTTGCACCCTCACCCCCATTAAAAGTACGGGCCGGTGGATGCCACCTGCTCATAAAGTCCTGACTTTTGTGGACAGAGAGCATGGCAGGGAAGCCCAAGACGGGCCGCCGAGGAAGGCCAGTTGGCCTGGGATCACCTTGTGTTCTGGTGGGGCGTAAGGCCCTAAGCTATTGTGTGCACCTTGTTACTGTTACTGTGGTGCCCTGCTGATTTAGGAGTAATGCCTAATGTGATTTATGCCTAATGTGATTTATGCATAATGTGTTTATGCTAAGTGCCATTGCCAGTAATTACTGGTTGCTTTTCTAACTGTGCATTCTAATGGTTATGACAGTGGCCCGATTGGCCATGTAATGTATATAATCCCCTGTAACGTTATACCTAGTGCCAGGTGGCACAGTGTACCTATGTGATTACGTTCTAATATGTTTATGAGTAATACAAAGGCTATGTTTTTATATAACCTTGTGTGGAGTTTCTTTTGTGGTGTGCCTAGTGTGTTGCTGCTGTGTGTGTGTGTTGCGCAAACACTTTAAACATAGCCTCTGGGATAAGCCTGACTGCTCGTGCCAAGCTACCAAGGGGGTGAGCAGGGGTTATCTTCAGCGTGTAGCTCCCTTGCCTTGACTAGAAGGAAGGGTCCCTACTTGGACAAAGGTACCTACCTCTGCCAACTGGAGACCCGCATTTCTAACAATCTAGTTAAAACAAGATCAGCAATAGTGATAGTAGGAGGCGACTGGAACATTACTATTAGCCTGAGAATTGATAAATCAGGTCTTCCAGATATTATAAACAACAGAGGCCTCTCTGAGATACGATGGAAGACAATACCTTAATTGACTCTTGGTGTCTTTTCTTCCTCACCAGTTGGCAATATATCTTTATTTCTACAGTCCATGGTAGAGAGGCAGGGAACAAATTCTTCTTGACAAATAGAGCTATACTGCTTAAAATATGTAATTGTCGCATTTATATTTATGGAATATAGGACCATGTACCTATTTATACACTCTTGGATCTTCAGAGATCAATACACATAGCACAGACATGAAGAATGAATACCCAGATGTTCAAGATACCAAAGGGAAAGACACAAAATACTAAGAGGCTCATTATGATGGCGGAAGGACCGCTACCGCCAAAAATCCACGCTAAGGGCCCGATTCCGATCTCGCTCGGAAGGCCTCCGAATCGGATTTGGCTTTACCGGATTCGATTCGTAGCCCTTTTTCACGACCGAATCTCACACAAGTCTGCACGACCAAGTACGATGCGAAGATCACGTAAGCGCCGCCCGAATCGTTTCCGTACCCGAACTGCTCCGTACGTCTCGTTTGTAGACGAATCCGACCGAGCGAGTATGATGCACGATTCGGACAGCCGCTTGGCCTCGGTCTCAGCGAGACGAAATGACTGTCGGAAGCGTACTTCAGGGGGCCGTGCTAGGCCCCCCTTCACCCGGGGCCCTCCGAATCTATCACGGGGGTGCCCATGGGTCCCCCCGATCCAAGCATGCACAGTGTGGTGGGCACCATGGGGTGCCCGCCACAGGGTGTACGCTTTTCCCCACCCACCCCTTTTCTGCTATGGGAGCCTGTGTACGCGTCTAAACACAGGCTCCCATAGAGTTCAATGGGAGTCCGAGTGAACCGAGTCTGTAAGCATACGGCTGCATCGTACTCGCTCGTTCGGACTCCCGGAGCACGTCTCGCTCAGAAAGCCCTCCGGATCCGAGTCGTACGGAGGGCTTTCCGAGCGAGATCGTAATCGGGCCCTAAGTGTTGAATATGCAACAAATAGCTCCTTTGCATATCAAATAAAAAACTTATAGCACTGGCCTACGTCCCAGTTACTGATGTGGCCGAACACTACAACTTATTGATAGAAAGTCCATACTATCAACAAAATGAACAAAAACTAAGTCCCCTTCTAGACTATTTTGAGGAAACCTGGGTAGGAAGACACCTTAGATCTGGACACAGAAGGCAACCTAAATACCACATTCCATGGTGGAATGTATATCACAGCACACTAAATAAAGAAGCTAAAACAAACAATGCTGATGAAGGATGGCATAATGCCTTCCAAGAAACAACAGGCAGAGCTCCACCTACTCTACATAAACTACTACTATCTATCCAAAAAGAACAGAGCTACTAACAACTAAGAATAGAGCAATCTGTAACACAAATAGGACCAAAACTTACCAAACACACTAGACAAATGTTTGAATACTTACAATATAAAGTAAGACTATATCCAACATCAAGAGGCCTAGAATACCTAGAAACAATAGCCAAAAGCCTACTTTAACTTAAAAATCCTCAAACTATCCAAATAGTCATCACCAAAATCAAAGCAAACAAATATAATTTTTATATTTTCACAAATATAATTAATTTGTCAAATATATTTATAAAGAAACCAAAAATATATATTGACATATTAATTTTATTTATGAAAATATAAAACACAATAACACTACTTTTTTAACATTTCCCTCCCACAATAATTATTTAAAATTACTTACCGTTTCTGTAGCTGAAGAAAGGAAATCCCAACTCTTGTAAATAAATCCAGGTATATCATAATACCAATAGAACCAAAGAAATCCCCCAAAAAAGGAAAAATCCAACTGTTTCAAAATTAATCCTCCGTCCGTAACTCCATAAACGATAAACCATAAAAATCCTGAAAAAGGTTTTTAAAAAAGAAACGCTCAATGAAAACGCGAATTAATAATTATTAGTTGATTAAACTAATACACACTTCCTAAACAAACAAAAAAAACGCAATCTTCTCGTAACCGCCACTTCTAACGACCAAACCCTGAAAACACGAACAATCCCACCCACACAAACATACACATAAACTATAACATAATACTATTACAAACATTATTTACACCATATTCAAACATATTTTCCCATATTTACACATTTCTAACATAGGCCTCTAAATTAATGGACGACATATCATTAAAACCTAACTTACACATAAAAATCACCAAAACTTGAAAAAAGTTAACACTACACACACTACCTAGCACCTAACTACCTTCAAATTAAACTAAAAGTATAGTTTAAATAAAGAAAATTAAACTTACCTTCCCCGATGCGACGCAGCTTCCAAATGCGAGCTTCTCCCCTCAGAAATGACCCAAAACAAATGCGAGCGGTTACAAAATACAAGTTATCAACAAATATGGCTACTTTAAACATTAAAGATTAATATTTTTTTTTTAAACTGTTATAACACGATAAATACATTGCTAAAATGTTTTGTAAAAATACTACAAATTATAACATATTTCAAAAATTGTGTTATATTTTTTCTTCTTTGTAAAATTATAATAATAAATATTATAACACATATATTTATTATTATAATTACATAATTAAACATGTTATATACAATGTTTAAATAAATATGTACAAAATGAAATAAATGTTTAAAAAATGTATACATATTATTTCTATTAAATAAATCCATGTAACAATTAATATTATTTATAATATATATATAAATAATATTAAATAAAAGTATTATATGTTAAAAAATGTAATACAATATCAACAACTGTTTGTATTTAAAACATATGAAAACAAATATATTATTAAAAATGTACAGTATATGTAACAATATAATAAATGTTCACAATACAAAATAAAAATGTACAACTGTTATAAAAAAATATTATTTTTAAACAAATGTTTTTAAAAGCAATATAAAACTATATTTTTTCATGTTACAAAATGTACATTACTGTATTAAAAAGTTTAGCAATGTTTAAAAAGATTTTTTGCAAAATAACTATATATAAAAGTATACATATGTACCAAATATATAATATCTGAAAAATAAAGATTGTATTTATTTTCTCTATGTGTAACAATTTATATTATATGCACTTAATAAAAGAAATTTAATTTTCTCATTACTATATGTTTGACAATAAAAAAACATATCAATTCAAAAATTACATCTCATTATTTATTTATTTAATGTTTCATTTTGTATTAAAAAATTTATTTTAAATCAATATACTGTATAAAATAATATGTCTTTAATAAATATATATATTTTTTTATCATTTTAACCTATGTTATTATTTATACACATTCCCACTACACACTATATTAATTTATTTAGTTTATAAAACTATCAACATATATAATTTACTATTCCCACTACAATTTATATTAAGTCAGGAAGGTGCTGGACACTAAAGAGATTCAGTGGCATATTAGCAAGAAGAGGCGATAATCATCGCTAACCCTGCTTAGCGTGATTTTTTTTATCGCCGGCTATCGCTGGAATATATCGCCACGCTAACGCTGTATTAGCAACGATTAGCGCTATGGCGATGAATATTCCAGCGATAGCGGGGAAATGGGCCAACATCGCTGAAAAACCAGCGATGTTGCATGGAGAAGGAGAACACCTTGCTGATACGACCCTGTGGTCGTATCAGCATAATCTACCCCCCATGTTAGGTATGGCTAACACCTGCTAATTGCAGGTGTTAAATAAATGGCGATGACCCCGGTTAGCGCGACTTTTCACGTCGCTAACTGGGGCCATGGCCACCTTGCTAATAGGCGATAGGCCTGTTAGCGAGTGTTTCCCAGGTTTGTTCGTCTGGAACGCCCACTTTGCATGTCATTAGCGATAAATATCGCTGACATGCAAAGCGGTAAAAAAACGGGCGCTAATGCCCGAAAACTGTCTCTAACTGCTGTTAGAGACAGTTTGCTGATAGGGCGATATAAATATCGCCGCTTTAGCGGCAAAAAGTGCCGCTAAAGCGGCGATAGTGCCCTTGCTAATATGCCCCTTAATTTACTATTGCCACTCCACTTAGTATTAAATCAGGGTAGATGGTGGACACTAAGGGGTCGATTCCGATCTCGGCCGGTAGGGCACCGAATCGGATTCGGCTGAACCGGATCCGATTCGGAGCCCTTTTTCCCGACCGATTCGTACGTGCGTCCGGGCGAGCGAGTACGATGCGAGCGCGTGCGAATTCGCCGACCGACTCTTACGCCCGTCCCAACCGCACCGACCGACTCGCACGGATGCGCCTCGCACCGCGCAATGGAGACGTTCCCCGGCCGGGCAAGTACGATGCGCGCCGCGAGCAGTCCGACCGACTCGCGCCTTCCGGCTCGAAGAAGCAGTCGGAGCTGCACTTTGGGGGTCCGTGTCGGACCCCCCTGTATGCGTAGCCGCGGGAGTCGCACACAGGGGGGACCCATGGGCCCCCCTACCTGTGCATGTATGGCGCGAGTCGCTTCGCCGCGTACGCGCTGTAGGGGGCGCCCTTGTTTGCCTCGCACCCATTGAGTCAATGGGAGCCCGCGTACGAGTTGTACGACAGGCTCCCATTGACTTCAATGGGAGTCCGACCGAATCGAGTCCGATAGCATATGTGCGCATCGTACTCGTTCGGTCGGGCTGCTAGGGTCCGATTCGGTCGGAAATCTCTCCGGGTCCGGCTCGGTCGGAGAGATTTCCGGCCCGAATCGGAATTGGCCCCTAAACATATATAATTTATTATTCCCACTCCAGTTAGTATTAAATCAGAGACGGTGCTGGACACTAAACATATATAATTTACTATTCCCACTCCAGTTAGTATTAAATCAGGGAAGGTGCTGGACACTAAACATATATAATTTACTATTCCAACTCCACTTTGGGGCTGATTCCGATCTCGGCCGGTAGGGCACCGAATCGGATTCGGCTTTACCGGATCCGATTCGGAGGCCTTGTTCCCGACCGATTCGTACATGCGTCCGGGCGAGCAAGTACGATGTGAGCATACGCGAAATCGCCGACCGACTCGTTCGCGGGTCCGAACAGCTCCGACCGACTTGTACGGACACGACTCGCACCACGCAATGGTGAGGTTTCCCGACCGAGCAAGTACGATGCGCGCCTCGAACAGTCCGACCGACTCGCGCCGTCCGGCTCCAAAGAGCAGTCAGAGCCGGACTTCGGGGGTCCGTGTCGGACCCCCCTGCATGCGTAGCCACGCGAGTCGCACACAGGGGGGACACATGGGTCCCCCCTACACATGCATGTACGGCGCAAGTCGCACCGACGCGTAGCCGCTTTAGGGGGCGCCCTTGTTCGTGACGTACCCATTGAGTCAATGGGAGCCTGTGTACGCGTTGTTCGACTGGCTCCCATTGACTTCAATGGGAGTCCGACCGAATCAAGTCCAATAGCATACGGCTGCATCGTACTCGTTCGGTCGGGCTGCCAGTGTCCGGTTCGGTCGGAAATCTCTCCGGATCCGGCTCGGTCAGAGAGATTTCCGGCCTGAATCGGAATCGGCCCCTTAGTATTAAATCAGGGAAGGTGCTGCACATTAAACATATATAATATTCTATTCCTAGTCCGGTTACTATTAAATCAAGGAAGGTGCTGGACACTAAAGATATATAATTAACTATTCCCACTCCAATTAGTATTAAATTAGGGTAGGTGCTGGACACTAAACATATATATTTACTATTCCCACTCCAGTTACTATTAAATCAGTTAAGGTGCTGGACACTAAAGATATATAATTAACTATTCCCACTCCAATTAATATTAAATCAGGGTAGGTGCTGGACACTAAACATATATAATTTACTATTCCCACTCCAGTTAGTATTAAATCAAAGAAGATGCTGGACACTAAACATATATAATTTACTATTCCAACTCCAGTTAGTATTAAATCTGGGAAGATGCTGGACACTAAAGATATAAAATTAACTATTCCCACTCCAATTAATATTAAATCAGGGTAGGTGCTGGGCACTAAACATATATAATTTACTATTCCCACTCCAGTTAGTATTAAATCAAAGAAGATGCTGGACACTAAACATATATAATTTACTATTCCAACTCCAGTTAGTATTAAATCAGGGAATATGCTGGACACTAAACATATATAATTTGCTATTCCAACTCCAGTTAGTATTAAATCAGGGAAGGTGCTGGACACTAAACATATATAATTTACTATTCCAACTCCAGTTAGTATTAAATCAGGGAAGGTGCTGGACACTAAACATATATAATTTACTATTCCCACTCCAGTTAGTATTAAATCAGCGAATGTGCTGGACACTAAACATATATAATTTGCTATTCCAACTCCAGTTAGTATTAAATCAGGGAAGGTGCTGGACACTAAACATATATAATTTACTATTCCCACTCCAGTTAGTATTAAATCAGGGAAGGTGCTGGACACTAAAGATATATAATTTACTATTCCAACTCTAGTTAGTATTAAATCAGGGAATATGCTGGACACTAAACATATATAATTTACTATTCCCACTCCAGTTAGTATTAAATCAGGGAAGGTGCTGGACACTAAGGGGCCGATTCCGATCTCGGTCGGAGGCGCACCCAATACCATTCGGTCGGGAAAAAAGCCATGCGAAAGCCTGTTTCCCGACCGATCCGTACAGCACACCGAACGAGCAAGTACGATGCGCACAACAGCAAAGAATCCGGCCGAGCCGTACTCACCCAAACCAGGTCCTGTTCTCCGACCGAGGCGAATCCGGAAATGCCGAATCTAGTCGCACGGAAGGAAAAATGCAGCCCCGTCCGGCCGGACAAGTACGATGCGCTTTCCGTACGCGCCGAACCCGTCGCTACGCACGGCACGTCAAAGCATCCGGGAGAGGCGCACATAAGCTCCGATTCGCGCCACAACACGATCCACGGCTCCGAGACGAACACGGCAGCGACGAGGACGACGCGGGCGACGAGGACGAGGTGAAGCGACGAGGCGAAGCGACGAGGCGAGCGACGAGGACGACGCGAAGCAACGAGAAGGACGAACGACACGAACCAACCATGAATCCCTTCGTCCCGATCATACCAATATTCTACATTTACTACCGGAACAGGCACGGACGCGTACGGCGCAGAAGGTAAGCCAGACACCAACCACAAAACACATACAACACGTACACGACACATCACACACACACACAGGGATGCAGAATATACTTACACCAGCAACAGCAGCACCATAGGGGCGGGATGCCCATCACCAATGCCACATATGCACACAGGGGCCTGAATGCGCACCACCACCCCTACCCAGGGGTGGCATGATGCCTACCACCACTACCACCCTCACCCAGGGAGGGCAGGATGCCTACCACTACTACCACCCTTAGCCAGGGGGCAGGATGCTTACCACTACTACCACCCTCACCCAGGGGGGCAGGATGCCTACCACTACTACCACCCTTAGCCAGGGGGCAGGATGCTTACCACTACTACCACCCTCACCCAGGGGGGCAGGATGCCCACCACTACTACCACCCTCACCCAGGGGGCAGGATGCCCACACTACTACCACCCTCACCCAGGGGGGGCAGGATGCCTACCACTACCACCACCTTAGCCAGGGGGGCAGGATGCTTACCACTACTACCACCCTTAGCCAGGGGGGGCAGGATGCCTACCACTAGTACCACCCTCACCCAGGGGGGGCAGGATGCCTACCACTACTACCACCCTTAGCCAGGGGGCAGGATGCCTACCACTACTACCACCCTCACCCAGGGGGCAGGATGCCCACCACTACTACCACCCTCACCCGGGGGGCAGGATGCCTACCACTAGTACCACCCTCACCCAGGGGGGCAGGATGCCTACCACTACTACCACCCTTAGCCAGGGGGGCAGGATGCCCACCACTACTACCACCCTCACCCAGGGGGCAGGATGCCCACCACTACTACCACCCTCACCCAGGGGTGGCAGGATGCCTACCACTACTACCACCCTTAGCCAGGGGGCAGGATGCCCACCACTACTACCACCCTCACCCAGGGGGCAGGATGCCCACCACTACTACCACCCTCACCCAGGGGGACAGGATGCCTACCACTACTACCACCCTTAGCCAGGGGGCAGGATGCTTACCACTACTACCACCCTCAGCCAGGGGGGCAGGATGCCCACCACTACTACCACCCTCACCCAGGGGGCAGGATGCCTACCACTACTACCACCCTTAGCCAGGGGGCAGGATGCTTACCATTACTACCACCCTCACCCAGGGGGGCAGGATGCCCACCACTACTACCACCCTCACCCAGGGGGCAGGATGCCCACCACTACTACCACCCTCACCCAGGGGGGCAGGATGCCTACCACTACTACCACCCTTAGCCAGGGGGGCAGGATGCTTACCACTACTACCACCCTTAGCCAGGGGGCAGGATGCCCACCACTACTACCACCCTCACCCAGGGGGGCAGGATGCCCACCACTACTACCACCCTCACCCAGGGGGCAGGATGCCTACCACTAGTACCACCCTCACCCAGGGGGGCAGGATGCCTACCACTAGTACCACCCTCACCCAGGGGGCAGGATGCCTACCACTACTACCACCCTCAGCCAGGGGGGCAGGATGCCCACCACTACTATCACCCTCACCCAGGGGGGCAGGATGCCTACCACCACTACCACCCCCACCCATAGGATGGACAATGCATGACACAACCAGCACACCACAACCTAGGGAATGCAAGAAGAAGACATCCCCCAACACCATGACAAGCGTGTGTAGACTGTGTCAAATGCCTACAACACCGAACATGACTTCTAACATACAATGTGACCCCCTAGCACATGTGCCACACAAATATGTGTGTGGCACACACAACGCAAGCAGGCCATGACCATTGTGGCAATGGGGTCCAAACCCCCATCATCACAGTGACCAAAAGGCAAGTGTGGGGTCCATAGCTGCAGCACATTTTGAACATTGTGGCAATGGGGTCCAAACCCCCATCATCACAGTGACCAAAAGGCAAGTGTGGGGTCCATAGCTGCAGCACATCTTGAACATTGTGGCAATGGGGTCCAAACCCCCATCATCACAGTGACCAAAAGGCAAGTGTGGGGTCCATAGCTGCAGCACATTTTGAACATTGTGGCAATGGGGTCCAAACCCCATCATCACAGTGACCAAAAGGCAAGTGTTGACAAAGTAAGAGGTGCAACTGCCAAACTGCATGGATGATTCCTGGTCACAGAACAACAAACACATCAGTGGCAAAGTAGTGTATGTGTCCCATTGCAACATAAATTGGGGGAGCCAAATCCTGCAGTGCAAATAAGACATAACTTTGGCCATGTGCAGACAAACAACACCCATGGGGGCTGACACCGTCAACAATCATCAATGACACAATGACAGAAGTGACCATCAGAATGCAGACCCACATATTTGCACCAATGGGCACACACATGCAGATACCCTGTGGAGACTGCAGATGTGAGGTGAACAGATACCATACCATGGCAGCAATGGGACACACAATCAACAATTAGCAACAAATGAGGGCTCCCGTCCCATCAGCCTGGTCATGGAAGTGCCAACGGAATAATCAGCACAGATCCAACACACTTGTATAGCAATGTTGCACTGACAACACAGATGAGTCCTTCCCCATTGATGCCCAAACCTGCATGTTCACTGGAGATGGCCACACGGTCAGGGAAGTAGACGAATAGAACAATGGCAGGCACAACAGATGTGCAGGGGTGGAAGCCACAGATGTGAAGTTGCCAATCTAAGTAGGAAATCTCATTGCCAAATACTGAACACATGACACCCTCAGATGCTGCTATGGATGACATATATACACCACAGGATAGGACACATAACCCCTGGACCACATGGGTTCCTGCACAGTAACACTTCATTATCATGAGACCAAATATCACCATCACTGCAGCAAGGGCATTGTTAGCATCATCAACATCATGTACATCAGAAGCAAAAGCACTAGAGAACAGAAAGTTGCTTTATTCAGCATATGTGGCATTAAAAGTAGAAGTCCGGTAGAACATAAACAAAGGCCAATGGCCAGTCCATCAACAAAGTCACAAGTGGGTGACAGTGGCAGATGCCACCCTACACATGCCTGCACAAAACCAGGGACAATCCACTAGGAGGGGCAACCGGGGGGTAGGCCAGGCACCACAGGGACAGGATCAGGGCTCACCAGGAGGAAGCAGGGAAGGGGTGGTGGGTGCTGGAGAGCCACTGACAACTGCAGTGGAGGTGTCTGACATGGTGTGTGCCGGCACAACTGGGGGGCATGGCTCAGATGTTGTGGGTGCCGGCACGACTGCAGTGGACCCTGCAGATGGAGTGGACAGGTCTGCCACTGCAGTGCCCAAGTCAGACAGGGTGGTAGTGGACTCCACTGCAGTGCCTACCACCAGGGGAGGAGAATGGGGAACAGGCAAGGTGGGCTGGACAGAGGGGAGGACACCCTCACCACATCAGTGGCACAGACAAGCGCAGCGGGGGTGTGGTGCCGGGAGAGCAAGTGGCAGGGGAGAAGGCTGGAGCCTCTTGGGGATGGTATATCTGTGGGTGGGGGAACCTGGGGCAGGGTGTGGCGGGGGTACCTGTGGAGTGGGGGCCTGAGGGATGGAGGAAGGTGACCTGGTGCTTGAGCTGCAGGGCGGCGGCGGGGTCTTGCTCTTACCACTCTGGGGGGACTTGCGGGTGGGGGCCTCAGTCTGTCTGCGCCTGGGGGAGGGTGTCCGGGGGCGAGGGCACTCTGCTCCATGTGGGGGGCTTCCTCTTCCCCCTGGATGCTGGGGCAGCTGGATCGGAGGGGAAGAGGCCGAGGTCACTGAGGAAGAGGCGCTGGGTCTTTGGGGTTGCAGGTGAGGCAAGGGAGGGTGCTTTGGAGGGAGAGGCAACTGAGGACTGTGCAGTGCCCGTGGATGCGTGTGTGTGTACCAGGGCCCCATCCCCTGTGAGTCTGGTTTCAGTCCCCTGACTGTGCGTGCATGTGCGTTTAGTTTGTGGCGTGTGTGTCTGTGTGCTGGATGTGTGTGTGCTGGTGTGTGCCTGTGCCAGTGTGTGTGTGCTTGGGACGGGCAAGGTGCTGGGGAGTGTGGATGGAGCAGAGGCAGGAGGGGTGAGGGACTGTCTGAGGAGGGACACTGCTGCCATCAGGGAGGAGTCCATGGACCTGTTGCCCCTCTGTAGGTCAGACATGCCCGATGAGATGCCCTCCATGAACGACACCAGCTGAGTCAACAGTGCGGTGTGCGCATGGAGGACACTCAGCATGGCTGTCTGCTCTACATGGAGCTGGCGAAGGAGGTACACAGACTCCTCACTCAGGGCAGCAGGGGACACAGGGGCAGGGGGTGCGGTGCCTGGGCCAAAGGAGACACGCTCCCGAACATGGGAGCCTCCACGGACCTTGGGAATGGGAGCCGATGGGAGGGCGGTGGTGGTGCTGGTGGTGGCGGGGACAGCAACACTAGCTGGGGTGTGGTGGCTGCTGACACCCGCCTCCACAAGGGAGTCATCCTCCGAGTTGCTCTGGTCCTCAGCTGAGGTGGATGGTGCTGAGGATTCCTCGGTGTGGCTCCCCTCGCCCTCCGTGCCACTGGGTCCCTCCGACCACTCCTCGGCTGCTGACCCAGTCTGGCTCTCTGGCTCCTCCTGGTCCGTGGAGCTGTCCCCTTCCGTGGCCGTGGATGTATCTGCAAACAATGGGGAAACAGACAGACATCAGTCACCTGCACCAAACGCACACACCACTGTGAGCACAGCACATCACAGAGCAAGCCCTGGCATCATTAGTTGTACATTGCTAAAAGTGCCCTAACTGAACAGGAGAAGCCAATTGTCAGTCTGATGCCAAGCATGGCACTCACATCCCACATGGCCTTGCACCCATCTGTCTGGTGTCTGTTGGATTGCAACACCCCAGTGTGGACACATGCACCAAGTACACAGTAGTTGGACAGTGCAGAGGACACGGTGTGGACACATCACAACTCTTGCCACTGAGTGAGTACAGGTTTCCGGATGAAAGGGATGCCCAGAGTCAAATAGGAAATGCATGTGATGCATACCAGCGACAGACACCATGATGCACCCATGTCCTGATAGCCAGCGCCACTATGGTGTGCATGTAGCACATGTCACTCCCCTGCAGGACCACAAATAAGTTGACACATGCCATGGCAGAGGCATGACTGCTAAGTCATACATCACTGTCTCAGTGATGTATGACTTGGCAGCCAGACAACAACACTATGCACTGTGTCACAATAGTAGGTCATGGGGAATGCAAGTCCTGGAGCTGCACAAGTGCACATGTACATCCCCCACACAACACATCATCTCAACCCTCATCTGTCCAGTCACACCTATTGGACATATGGGAGACCTGTGACACTACCCTCTGAACCTGAGCCCCTCACAATTTACTGTGAATGGGGAACAGCTGCCTGAACATCACATTCGCATACCCCAGTCTGCACGGGCAGCTGATCAAACACCTATGTGACACACAAGTATCGTCTCCTATGGTCACATCTCCAGGGGCATGCTGAGCCCCTACCAAGAAACACCCCAGCAGTCCTGGCAACTAATCCACAGCACACTGACAAGGAGGCAGACACCGGAGGGGTCAAATCACTGTGCACAATGTGTCAGCTGATACACGGGAGTGGGAGTACAGAGTGCATTGCATGGCCTGGAGTAGGCATGACTGTCCTGCTCCACATGAATGAGGGATGTGCCCTGGACAGTGGATAGCTGGCTATGTATGTGTGACACACGTAATCTGCACACTCCTGGGGCACAAACATTGTTCCCACCCGCTGCATGGGCGTGTGCCACATACCCCAGGCACATGTGGTGGCTCAGCTCAGCAAGTGGACCGCATATCAAAGCAACACGCAGATCACATGTCCAAACCCAGGCGTTGTGTGAACAATGGACCCACCCATGATGCCCACAACAGAGTTAGGGAAACAGATGCTGTCCCCCACCTTTAGTGAAGCAAACTGCAAGGACACAGTCCCAAGTGACACAATTCCCTGACTGTAAGGGCCACACCCGGGTATCAGATGAGCAGTGGGCAGTGCACAATAGAGGGACATGGCTCCTGGACAACATGACTGCTGCACTGTGGCAGTTGAACCAGGCCAGAGGAGGGCACAAAGCATGTAATACAGAGTTCACAGTGCAGTCTTTGACTCACCCCCTCCTTGCTGCTGTCTGGCCTTCAGCTGCCCATCCAGGTCTGGAAAGACCACCGCCAGGATCTGGAGCATGTGGGGGTCAGGGTCCGTGTTCCGCCCCTCCTGCGAGGAGGCGACAGCTTCAGCTGGACCCGTGCAATCCTCCGGGTCCAGCCCCGAAGGTCCTGCCACCTCTTCTGGCAGTTGCGGATCCGGCGCTTGTAGACCCCCACGGACCGGACAGCCCGGACGATGTCCTTCCAGATTTCCTGCTTCCGATGGGCATTAACCTGTCAGGATGACAAAGTGAAAAGGCCATTACCACACTTGCAACATATCCGTGCATGACACAGTTGTATATACATGTCTCAATCACAGGGGCACATGATGTACACAGGCAGTGCAAATCTGCCCATGGACAGTTTGCCAGACGTCACTACATGGTATCATTGCATGGGAAGTAAAACCATGTTCAAATGCACTGTCACTGCACCATACCTGTCCAGTGCAAGTCACTACACACTATGGGGGTGACAACTACTCAGTGAGCCTGCTAGCCAGTGGCGTGCAGACTCTCAGCCTTGCTAGTCAGACAAAATGCACATTCAGAAAGGCAGTGCACAGAACACTCACCTGCTCCCCTGGTGTCCCATACAGCTTGCTGTACTGTGGAAGTAGGCTGTCCAGCAGGGCCTGGTTCTCTTCAAGGCTGAAGGCTGGGGCTCTCTCCACAGTACGTGCTATTGCAGGGTCCAGAGGGGCAGAGACAGCAGCAGTGCAGTGGCAGATGTCGTCCTGGAGCATGTAGTGCAGGCAAGTGGGCTCTCAGGGGAACAGCCAGCAATATATATGTGCTGGAGAGGCAGATACTGTCCCTTGTGTCCAAAGTGACAGGTCCAAGTCGTTTGCATCTTCTGAATCTGGCCAATCCATGGAATAGCAGCACCAAAACACGCCCACAGCATCCTTCAAATCTTCAACTTCATGACATACATGATTTTGCAACATTGTTGTGGGTGACCAACTGATTTTCCAGCAACCGACTCGTTCGAAATTCGAAAACGCGTCCGTTGCCAGGCAAGCCCATTGTCAATGGGTGCGCACCGATCGGTCCATTGCGGTACAACGCGCACAGGGGTACAACGCATACCCGCACACATTGAAAGCAATGGGCCGGCCGGAGGCACCGATCGGTCCATTGCTGTTCAACGCGCACAGGGGTACAACGCGTACCCGCACACATTGAAAGCAATGGCCGGCCGGAGGCACCGATCGGTCCATTGCAGTTCAACGCGCACAGGGGTACAACGCGTACCCGCACACATTGAAAGCAATGGGCCGGCCGGAGGCACCGATCGGTCCATTGCAGTTCAACGTGCACAGGGGTACAACGCGTACCCGCACACATTGAAAGCAATGGGCCGGCCGGAGGCACCGATCGGTCCATTGCTGTTCAACGCGCACAGGGGTACAACGCGTACCCGCACACATTGAAAGCAATGGGCCGGCCGGAGGCACCGATCGGTCCATTGCAGTTCAACGCGCACAGGGGTACAACGCGTACCCGCGACACATTGAAAGCAATGGGCCGGCCGGAGGCACCGATCGGTCCATTGCTGTTCAACGCGCACAGGGGTACAACGCGTACCCGCACACATTGAAAGCAATGGGCCGGCCGGAGGCACCGATCGGTCCATTGCTGTTCAACGCGCACAGGGGTACAACGCTGCACCCGCACACATTGAAAGCAATGGGCCGGCCGGAGGCACCGATCGGTCCATTGCTGTTCAACGCATCACTGTACATGTGACTGGCATATGTCAGCATGCCTGTCTCAGATGGACATATGCCAGCCACAGATAGCTCCCAGGGAGTGAGGGGCACACCTACATCACGACAGCCTGTCCAAACTTTATCATAAGGCATGTAAGGCTGCATTTCCTATTGTGTGTATGTTGGTGTACATGTTGTCCTGTGGGTGTCACCTGTGGGCAGCCACCCCCAGGCTGTGCACGTGTTCATGGGGACAGGATCCTGGGTGTTACGTGTACGTGACCACTGTGATGTGCAACTGTTCATATCTGTGCATGTGCCATGGTCACATTTCACAGTGGTGTATGTGTATGTCATGTCACATACCCCGTGAGTTCCATGTGGGACGGTATGTTTGAGCCAGGGTGTCAATAGTGATGGTCCTCCACAGTATTTGTGCATGTGGTGTTTACAATGTCTCTGATTTCATGTGCACAATGGGAGACAGTCTCCACATCCACGTTGTGTGTGCATGGACTCTGATGTTGTGCGTGTGTGTCACAGACGTCCATGTCTGTCCTGCCGTGGCAAGTGTGGCCACTACCTGTGGGGGTCATGGTTGTTTTGCTGTGGTGTATACATGATACTCCATGTAATGCCAGTGTCCATGTGGCATTACAGGGTCCCTGGGAATGTACCTGTCGTTGAGCTGTGGTGCCTGGGGCACATCTGTCCTCACATGTCCCTGTGGGGGGTTATTGTGACACGGCAGCAGGAGATGGGAACTGTGACACGGCCTCATGATATCCAATGGGCCAACCTGGGACTAATTGATGCCACCTGTTGGACCGTGTTGACAGATGTTGGCCATGTATGTACCATACATGTCCTTCCGGTACTGCACACTTCATGTAGTTGTGCCTCATAATGATGTATGTTGGGATCTTGAGTGTGTTCAATGCCGCATATGTGGGGTGACTGACAATCTTGCTTACTTCTCCTCTGCACTGCAGGGCTCCTGCTGTCCATCGGCCATTCCCAGACCTGGCAACGATGGTGGAACGGGACAGCATCCGACGGTACCGCTTCACCAGGCAGCTGATTGAGGATTTGGCAGTGCAGTTGTCCCCACATTTGCAGCCTGGCCGGCCGTATCCTACAGCGCTGACCCCCAAGGTGAAGGTGATGGCAGCCCTACACTTCTTTGCCAATGGTACCTTCCAACATACTGTGGCGACTGCTGGTGGGATGTCACAGACCATGTTCAGCCGTGTGCTCCGCGATGTTTTGGCGGCAATGTTGCTCTTCCTGAACCGGTACATCTATTTCCCTAGACTGCGATGACTCACTGACGTGAAGAGTGACTTTTATGCCCTGGGGAGGATGCCGCATGTCATTGGCTCCATTGATGGGACACATGTGGCTTTGGTACCACCACAGGCCCAGGAGCAGGCCTACAGGAACCGCAAGCACTACCACTCGGTCAATGCACTGGTGGTGTGTCTTGCAGACATGACCATCACACACGTGTGTTCCCGTTTCCCTGGTTCAGCACACGATGCCTTTGTGATGAGGAGTAGTCGCATCCCCAGGATGATGGCACAGATGCAGAACCAGCGTGCCTGGCTTGTCGGTGTGTACTGACTTTGTGCCATTGTGTGTGATCTGATCTGTAGTATTCCGCCCACTTTTCCAAGTCAGCTAATGTGCACTTGTCTGTCCGTAGGTGACTCGGGATACCCCAACATGCCGTGGTTGCTGACACCCCTCAGGAACCCTGTGACACCTGCCCAGATGCACTACAATGAGGCACATGGTCGGACCAGGAGAGTGATTGAGCGGACCTTTGGTCTCCTGAAGAGCCGCTTCCGCTGCCTGGACAAGACCGGAGGGTCCCTCCCATATGCCCCTGCGAAAGTGTGCAAGATTATCATCGTCTGCTGCATGCTCCACAACCTGGCAGTGCGGAAGGAGTTGCCTCTCATCCAGGATGACAATGACCAACATCCGCCACCTGTGGAGGATCCTGGCCTGGACCACGATGCCAGTGACGATGATGATGATGATGGTGATGGTGATGTCCGCACACAGCTCATCACCAACTTCTTTAGCTGAATGTGAGTATCCTGAGGTGTCATGTCAATGATGTGAGTTGGCATGATGTGTGGGTGGTGCTCTGATGCTATTGGAGTGTGTCCATGGGCCACTTGACTGGATGTGTGTTGCGATGTGTGGTGACAGGTGGGCTGTACTCCCCAACAGTGTTGACATGCTAACTTGGTTCTGGGTGGGTATCTTGTAACATGTATTGTGCATCTGTTTTGCTGTTCTGTCCTGTACTCCATTGCTTTTGACTGTGTGTCATTTCTGTCCTTCACAGGGTACTTTCAGATTCGTTTGGTTAACTGTGTCCACCGACGACGTGATTGCACATCCAGGCTGGTAGCTGTTGTGTCCCTACAGGTGATGTGCGCCACACCCATGGACTTCCTTCCGTCTACAGTTGTTGACTGTGTGCCCGCTGCCAGGTGGGGTTACCTTGCATCTGTAGTGGTTACGGCATGTTGCAACTGTGTAATAAACCTGTGCTTCACTTTGTGATGTGCGTTGTCTGTGGTCACACATTTGACTGCCATTTGCTTACTGCACCTGTGGGCTACTTGACTACAACTGGGAATGGGTGTGGTGTCTGTGCATTGCACCGTCTTCCCTGGCAACATCAGTGTAGGCAATGAGTCAGATGGCCTAGGTGTGATTGTGTCGTGTAGCCCTGGTGGTGTGTCTCCCTCATGTGTGTCACGTTTCCTGTACTCACATGCCTGTGTTGTCCTTGCTGTTGCAGTTCGCATACACAGTGTAATTTTGCAGTTCATCATCCCCATAACAGCACCCACGTTGGAATCACGACAGAGGCAAGTATGGTGTATTAGTGTGTTTATTGTGATACATTTGTGTTAATAGTGCATAGGATGGGTTGTGCTGTACATGAATCTTGCAATCCCAAGTTCCTAGGTGAATTGAAAGTCCGGGTAGACAGGATCCCCAGTATCGGGGCCACAGTTGTCTGACACATTGGTCCAACTTGTACTCCCCATGCAATGTGTGGGAGTAGTGTTGCCGTCAACAGGGTGAACAGTCTGTGCACAAATGCGAACATCCAGAACAGGTTCAGGCTTCCTGGGAGTTGCGCTTGGCCATCGGCCTCTCACTTTTCCCTCCTCGGACGACCCCTCTTCTTGGGGGGGGCTCTCAAGTGCAGGCTGCTGCGGTGCAGGGGACTCTCCGCCAGAGTCCTCCTCCCTCCCTGTGGCAGTTGCAGTTTGTTCAGCACCAGATGTTGTTGGCACACAGGGAGGTGTGGACTGGTTGCTGTTCATCTGGCGGAGGCATTGTAAAATGTCCCTGTGCACCGCCGTCATCTCATGCAGTGCATCCCACTTGGACTCCACGCGGGACATGTGTGAGTCCACACGGGACATGTGTGACTCCACGTGGGACATGTGGGAGTCCAAGCGGGCATGATGGGCAGCCTGCTGCTGTTTAATGTCTCTGAGGAGCCCCACTACCTGGCTGAGCTCTCCGGTGCTAGACTGGTACGCATCAGCTATGCGTACCAGTTGTGGGTCATCATGCACACCAGCAACGTCTGCAAGCAGCGACCTCTGTCTCCCACTCCCTCCCACCACCCCTGCTGACATGTGCAGTGTGTGCAGTGGCACGCACAGATAACCCTGGTCCACCTTGGGGGTTGGTGGTGGTGGTGGTGTCCATGGCCCCAGGTTGGTCCAGGGTCACTGTGCTGGTGTTGCTCCTTATTCTGTCCATGTCGGCAGGGATGGTATTCGTGGTGACAGTCGTTGTAGGGGTGGGTGCAGGGGGTGCAGCTGGTGGTCCTGCTGGTGCTGCAACTGGTGGTCCTGCTGGTGCTGCATGTTGACTTGCACCGGATGTGCCAGGTTGTTCTTCATCGTCCGAGGAGGACAGAGGCTGTACGACGCCAGTGAGCTCGGCATCCTCTTGAGCCTGGGACTGGGAATCCTCAGCGTCTGCTGCTGTGTCCCCAGCATCACCTGTTTTTGGGAGACACAAACAATGTATGTCATGTTTCTGCAGGCATCAATGGTTGACACACATTACAGTTGTGACTGTGCCTCTGGGTGCGGGCCTGTACATTGCATTGTCCTGAGTCGTCACAGTCAGGGGTTGATATTGGTGTGGCACATTGTCCTGCATTATTTGGGCATTTCTATGTATTTTCTGGGGTGTGAACATGGTCTGCATTGGTTGTGTTTGGTTGACAGCCGGACCTCCTTCCCACCCACCCAGCCAGTCAGTTATCCCACCATGGAACGTGCTTGCGTTGCAGGGAGTGTAAGTTGTCTCTCAGGATGTCAGTCAGTGGTGTCCTGCTGTTTGTTGGTGCACATTTGCCAGCAGGGCCTTGTGCTCCCCACAGCAGTAGCCAGTGTCAGCCATCTTGTGAGTCCTTCTCCACTCCCTGTGATGTGAGCATGGTTCAGGGTGGTGTTGATGGGACAGTTGTGGGGATGACCAATATCAGTGACTACGACTCCCATCATGCTATTGCCTCCACCCCCTTCCCAGCATGCCCATGCTTCCTTCCTTTTGACTCTGCTTCCCTGTGGGGTGGGCTGGCTGTGCTGACAGGATGGATGGGAGTGTTGTCCTGGCAGTTGTTTGGCTAAGAGTCCCAAGAGTGTCCCTGTGCTTCACACAACATAACCCAGGGTGGTGGTTCTTTGTGGGATCTTGAGTTAGGATGGAGGGCATTGCATTCTACCAGGTGGGTACTGTGGAGTTTGTGTTGGGGGGTGTGAGGGGAGGTGCTTGTGACTATGGTCAGTGCTGCAAGTCCTCCTTCCCACCCAGCCAGCCAGCCAGTTATCCCACCATGGAATGTGCTTGCATTGCAGGGAGTGTAAGTTGTCTCTCAGGATGTCAGTCAGTGGTGTCCTGCTGTTTGTTGGTGCACATTTGCCAGCAGGGCCTTGTGCTCCCCACAGCAGTAGCCAGTGTCAGCCATCTTGTGAGTCCTTCTCCACTCCCTGTGATGTGAGCATGGTTCAGGGTGGTGTTGATGGGACAGTTGTGGGGGTGAGCTATGTCTGTGACTACGACTCCCATCATGCCATTGCCTCCTCCCCCTTCCCAGCATGCCCATGCTTCCTTCCTTTTGACTCTGCTTCCCTGTGGGGTGGGCTGGCTGTGCTGACAGGATGGCTGGGAGTGTTGTCCTGGCAGTTGTTTGGCTAAGAGTCCCAAGAGTGTCCCTGTGCTTCACACAACATAACCCAGGGTGGTGGTTCTTTGTGGGATCTTGTGTTAGGATGGAGGGCATTGCATTCTACCAGGTGGGTACTGTGGAGTTTGTGTTGGGGGTGTGAGGGGAGGTGCTTGTGACTATGGTCAGTGCTGCAAGTCCTCCTTCCCACTCAGCCAGCCAGCCAGTTATCCCACCATGGAAGGTGCTTGCATTGCAGGGAGTGTAAGTTGTCTCTCAGGATGTTAGTCAGTGGTGTCCTGCTGTTTGTTGGTGCACAGTTGCCAGCAGGGCCTTGTGCTCCCCACAGCAGTAGCCAGTGTCAGCCATCTTGTGAGTCCTTCTCCACTTCCTGTGATGTGAGCATGGTTCAGGGTGGTGTTGATGGGACAGTTGTGGGGGTGACCAATATCAGTGACTACGACTCCCATCATGCCATTGCCTCCACCCCACTTCCCAGCATTCCCATACTTACTTGCTTTTGTGTGGAGTTCAGTGTGTGTGGGTGTGAGAGCAATGGCAGGATGGCTGACAGTGGTGTACTGCTGTTGGTTGGTGTGCAGTACCCAGCATGCCCTTGTGCTCCCCACGACACAGCAACAGTGTCAGACATCTTTGATGGGCCTTTCCACTCTCTGTGGGATGTGCATGCGTGAGTGTGAGCTTGCTGGGCCATGTGGTGGGGGATGTAGAGCTGTGTTTACGACTCCCATCATGCTATTGCCTCCTCCCCCTTCCCAGCATGCCCATGCTTCCTTCCTTTTGACTCTGCTTCCCTGTGGGGTGGGGTGGCTGTGCTGACAGGATGGCTGGGAGTGTTGTCCTGGCAGTTGTTTGGCTGGAAGTCCCAAGAGTGTCCCTGTGCTTCACACAACATAACCCAGGGTGGTGGTTCTTTGTGGGATCTTGTGTTAGGATGGGGGGCATTGCATTCTACCAGGTGGGTTCTGTGGAGTTTGTGTTGGGGGGTGTGAGGGGAGGTGCTTGTGACTATGGTCAGTGCTGCAAGTCCCCCTTCCCACCCAGCTAGCCAGATATCCCACCATGGAACGTGCTTGCATTGCAGGGAGTGTAAGTTGTCTCTCAGGATGTCAGTCAGTGGTGTCCTGCTGTTTGTTGGTGCACAGTTGCCAGCAGGGCCTTGTGCTCCCCACAGCAGTAGCCAGTGTCAGCCATCTTGTGAGTCCTTCTCCACTTCCTGTGATGTGAGCATGGTTCAGGGTGGTGTTGATGGGACAGTTGTGGGGGTGACCAATATCAGTGACTACGACTCCCATCATGCTATTGCCTCCACCCCCTTCCCAGCATGCCCATGCTAGCTTCCTTTTGACTCTGCTTCCCTGTGGGGTGGGCTGGCTGTGCTGACAGGATGGCTGGGAGTGTTGTCCTGGCAGTTGTTTGGCTGGAAGTCCCAAGAGTGTCCCTGTGCTTCACACAACATGACCCAGGGTGGTGGTTCTTTGTGGGATCTTGTGTTAGGATGGGGGCATTGCATTCTACCAGGTGGGTTCTGTGGAGTTTGTGTTGGGGTGTGTGTGAGGGGAGGTGCTTGTGACTATGGTCAGTGCTGCAAGTCCCCCTTCCCACCCAGCTAGCCAGATATCCCACCATGGAACGTGCTTGCATTGCAGGGAGTGTAAGTTGTCTCTCAGGATGTCAGTCAGTGGTGTCCTGCTGTTTGTTGGTGCACAGTTGCCAGCAGGGCCTTGTGCTCCCCACAGCAGTAGCCAGTGTCAGCCATCTTGTGAGTCCTTCTCCACTCCCTGTGATGTGAGCATGGTTCATGGTGGTGTTGATGGGACAGTTGTGGGGGGGCAATATGTGTGACTGTGACTCCCATGATGCTATTGGCTTCACTGACTTGGCCAGCATACACAGAATTCCTTCCTTTGAGTGGCCTTCACTGTGTGTTGGTGTTGTTGTGGTGGGTACATGTGTGGATGTGTTTGTTAGTTCTATTTGTGCCACTGCCTAGCTGTAGTTGTAGTTGTGTTTGTACATGTGTTGGCACAGTTGGATGTGACTTTTTGGATGGCATGTGTTGTGTTTATCTGACTGACATACACATTTTGGGATGATTCTGTTCTGGTTGCTGTGTAATTGCTATGAGTGCATGGTTTGACTCTCCCCTTGACAGTGATGTGTGTGTTTTGTGGCAGTATATTGTGTACATTTGTTGTGTACTCACCAGCCTCTGGGATGTCCTCTAGTCCATATACGCTCACTGGCGGAAGGATGGCCCGCACCTTCTCCTCCCAGGGCCTGAGGTATATTGGCTTGGCAGGAGGGCCACTGCCGGTGTATTGGCTTTTGATGTAGTCTTTCTTCAGCATGTCCCGTACCCTCCTGCGCACGTCATACCACCTGTTCTGGATGTCGGTCTTTGTGCGCCGACATGGTGATTGTGCGTTCACCCTGTTGATGATCCTCTCCCACATCTTGGTTTTCTGCGACATGGGGGTCTGTTGGACCAGTGTGCCAAACAGCTGTGGCTCCACCCTGAGGATCTCGTCTACCATGACTTCCAATTCACTATCTAGGAACTTCGGATTCTTCTTGGGGGGCATGGTCATGGGTGGTGATGGTGGGTGATGTGTGTGTTGGTGTGCAGGTGAGGGTGTGTGAGTGTGTGTTTTGCTGGGTGTATGTGAGGTAGGTATTTGTTGGTGTGCTGATGGTGTGTGGCTTGTGTGAGGGATGAGCTGTGGGTGTGTGGTTGCTTTCTCTTGGGTGCTGGCAGTGGAATGGCATTTGCAAAGGCTCATGGTAGTGATTTGTGTCCTTTATATAGGTGGAGTTGTGGGTGTGTCTTTGTTCTCTGTCCCCACCCCCCAGTATTTATTGGCTTGGTAATTGCTTGTTTGGCCTTTTTTGGGTGATTTTTCCTTTGTGCTGTTTGTGTATGTTGGAAACGTTCTTGTGACCGAGTCGGACCCTGCATTGGTCTCGTACGGTGTTCTCCGTTTCGTTCACGCTGTGTTTGTGCAGTTTTCTATGCTGCGTACGCGTCGGTCGCGGTGTATTGTGTTGCTTCGGCTCGGTTTTGTATGCGTGTCGGTCGTACGGCTTGTCCTCCGTCCGACTCGGTCGTGGTTTTCGCGCCTTGCATCGTACTTTGCGGTTTGGAGTTCGCGTGTACGTTTCGGTCAGATTTGTTCCGGGTGCGTGTCGGTCGGTTGGATTCGCGTGTTTTTCCGGCCGGATTGCTGCTTTCCGTGCGGCTCGGTCGGTCGACTTTGTTTCGGTACGTGTCGGTCGGATTTTTCGCGCCTTGCATCGTACTTGGCGTGTCGTGCGCCACGGGTACGTGTCGGTCGGTATTTTTTCCGGATCCGAGTCGGTCGGTGCTTTTTCCGGCCCGAATCGGAATCGACCCCTTAACCTATATAATTTACTATTCCCACTCCAGTTAGTATTAAATCAGGGAATGTGCTGGACACTAAACATATATAATTTACTATTCCCACTCCAATTACTATAAATCAGTGAAGGTGCTGCTCACTAAAGATATAAATTAACTATTCCCACTCCAATTATTATTACATCAGGGAAGGTGCTGTACATTAAACATATTTTATTTTATATTCACAATTATAAAATCTTACAATATGTAAATCAGTTAATCAGAATCCATTTTATAAATCATATTCATAAAAAATAAAAAATAAAATATAATTTATTAATAAAAATCTAAAAATACTATATTTTCCGTATAAATTTAATTTTTTAATAATTACAAAACATATAACATATTTTTATATACAATTTTAACACCTAATTATGAATTTATTTTAATATTAGAAATTATTAAAAAATAATAATTATTTGCAATTTTACATATATAATTATTTAAAAACACAAATAATATCTCTTAATTATTCAAATTAGTAACATTTTAAATTTTAAATTATTTTAAATTTATAATACAATATTTTGAAAACAAAATAATCAAACGTATCCCCTATCAACACCAAAATTTAAAAAATTTAAAAAAAAAAATTCTTATTAAAATGTCTTCATATTTGACAAAAAATATACTAACTTCCACACCTTTATTAAAAAAAAAACACAACATAACACTCCTAAAAACATTTTTTTCAAATTTTCAAATACTTTTTAAATTTATTAAATATTAAAAATATTTTAAAACACTACCCACCCTTATCCCCTATAAACCCAACATCCCGCTCCTAAAACAACAATTTAAAATTATATTTATACATTATTTTTTTTTTACATTTTAAAACTACTTTTTTAAAACACTCCCCAACCTTATCCCCTAAAAAGCCAACATCCCGCTCCTAAAAATTAAAATACAATTAAATTTTTTTATAACATTAATTACCTAATATTATAACAAAAACAAACATATAACAAACAAAAAATTACTATAATGATATTATAACATAACGATATTTTAACAGTCGATATTGCATACATCGATATTTTTTTACAACAAAAAAATGGATATTTTTTACATCGATATACTTAACATCGATATTTAGTACTGTAGATATTCTAAACTCGATATTCAAACATGTCGATATAAAAAAGTCGATATTATGTCCACTTAGCAGCAGAATGGCTGAACACAGGGGTGCAGAGCAGAGCAGTGAAACACAGGGGAGTACGCTGTATGTGCATGGGCACTAGCGGTGGCCCACAGCAAGCGGAAGCAGCCGGCAGTAGGCCAGTGCGGCTTGTTTGCATGGGGGTGCCATCCTGCTAAACAGCCTCACCCCCAGCAGCCTACCACCCGCTCACCATTCAACCTCCTCAACAGGCCGGTTGCAGCATATGCTCTGCATTCCTGCCAAGTATCACACATCAGGCGTTAGACTAATGCATTTCAGTGTGGTGGTCCACATCACCGCACTGCAATGCGAAGTCACGCATTATAGGGATAGCGCCTCACCTGTCTGATAACCGCAGGACTGCTATTAGTTTCCAATTCATGACTGAAACTGTCTCAACACTGGTGGAGTGGCAGCGTGCCATAGAGTGCACACTGCTCCCAGCAGGCGGCTTATGGGGGCTGGCTGAGCAGCAGCTAGCTACATTGTAACAATTCTCGACACCGGCCGCGCAGAAACTAATAGGCGGGGTCGGGTGTCCTGCTGCCTCTGTGGTGGCGCGAGGAGTGTCTACAATTCTATTGGAGGGAGGGTGGGGCACGTAATTATACTTTTAAAATGAATGTCAAGCACCTAAACGTGACTAATGGACCCGGCCGGTATCAACCCCCGTCACGAACCGCGGCCAGCGGCCGCTGTGGAGCCCAGCACACCACTGTGCTCCAGCTGCCGCTGAGAGGTCACAGTGTCTGAGAAGACTGCGCAGGCCGGCACCGGACGGCAGGAAGCGGCGCGCTTGAGTTACAGCAGGAGTTGTTGCGGCCACGAGGCAGCCCGGAACTGACTTGCTGCAATGAGCCTCGCAAAGTAAGTGTGTGTCACAGTGCCCCCTGAAGTGTGTATAATTTATCACTATTTTGTTGGCTATGGTATTGGTTTTACTAAATTAGCAGTTGTAGCGTGGTCATGATCACCTGCCTGCCTGTGCCCTGTAACAGAAGTTCACACAGGTCAGCAGCGTCACTCAGCAGAGCAGCATTGGATAGCTCTCTGTGACAGCCCTGCTGTGGTGTGATCTGTGCGGCTGTAGGGGAGGGGGCGGACCAGGGTATAATTATTTTTGGGTGTCGGTGAGTCGAGCAGTAATGTTGAATAATGCTGCCTGCTGTGAGTGACCTGTGTGCCTCAGCTGCCTAGTGCTACTTGTCCATGAGTCAGCTGTGTTGACTCTCTTAATTTTAAATTTAGGCAGCTCATGTGTGCCGCTGGGGCTGCAGGGCTGGGCAGGTAGCGCAGACCGCTTTCGGGGTAATCATGATTTTTATTAGGGTTGATGAGACTCATTTTAATAGACTACAGCACCATGGCTGCTGGCTCACAGTGACTTGTGGTGGTGTCCATGAGTCAGCTGACTGTGTTACTTAGGGGTCTATTACGATGGCGGTCGGTGCCCGCCGGACCGGTGGGGGACATCGGCCCGCGATCGCAACCAAGAAAACCGCTGGTCAAATTAGGATGGCGGTGGTCACCGCGGCGGTGGGAAATTCCGACCGCCGCTTTACCGCCGGTTGACATCCGCACTCTTGCCTGGTGGATGGAGCAGGACCGGGATAATGGTGGCGGTGCAGAGCAGGCTCCGCCGGCAGGATTATGATGCCGGTGGTAGCCAGCCTTTCCTCAGCGGTCAAACCGCCATGGAAAGGCATGCGGAGATTGTGTTCCGGGGGCCCGTTGTGGGCCCCCAATGTGTTGGGGGGTGCACTGGGGGGGTACCCATGGTCCCCCTCTACATTTCCCTGTACCAGGTGGCAGGCCACACAGTGCAGGGAAATGCAGGACATGCTCCTTTCGGTATCGTGGCGGTGCTGCGGGCAGCAGCAACCGCCGCAATGTTAAGGCCCGCGATCAGACCGCCACGGTCGGATTTCGAGCGCGGGTCATCGTAATTCGACCGGCGGTGATGTCGCGGTCCATGCGGGCGGTCTTTTCCCGCTACCATGGCGGTCGGGGAGGTTTTACGACTGCCATCGTAATAGGCCCCTTAATTTTTGGGGCAGCTGACAAGGTGTTGTGGAGCATCAGCTATGGCTACAGCTGAAGGTAGCAAAGAGAGGTGAACATAGAATTGTGCCTGTTACAGATTTAAAACTGGAGTTAATTGCCATGTTTTAGGTTGTTTATGTGCAATACTCCTTGTATGCAGTGTTCCTATGTGTGACATTTCAATACTTGAGTTGTAGCACTTTCACAGTTAATAGAATAAAGCAGTTATGTACATGCAACATAGTTTATTTAAGTAATGACTCACCTATATGCAATGTGATGCTCTAAAATGGATGTTGAAACATGTGATGTTTATGCAAGATTTACAATGAATAATGCATAGGAACAGTGTCATGCCATCCGCGCCATCAGTTTTAAGATCTCCTTAGTGTTTCTCGTTGCTCAAATGGGTGTAATTTCTGAAATTTATATGTTTCCCTTGTCTTCATTGTTTGATTTTGCTCGCGAGAAATTGTCACTCATAGGGGTCGATTCCGATCTCGGCCGGAAGCGCACCTAACACTATTCGTCCGGAAAAAAACCCAGCCGAATGCGTGTTACCCGACCGATTCGAACAGTCGTCCGAACGAGCAAGTACGATGCGCATAACAGCACAGATTCCGAGCGAGCCGTACTTACCCATCCCAGCTCCTGTTCCCCGCCCGAGCCGGATCCGTAAACGCCGAATCGAGTCGCACGGAAGCAAATACACAGCACCTTCCGGCCGGACTAGTACGATGCGCCTTCCGTACGCGCCGAACCCGTCGCTACGTCCGGCACGTCAGAGCATCCGTGAGAGCCGCACATACGCTCCGATTCGCACCACAAGACGATCCACGGCTACGAGACGAACAAGCCAGCGACGAGTACGAGTCCAAGCAACGAGAAACCCGAACGAGACGAACCAACCATGAATCCCATCGCGCAGGTCCTACCAATACTCTACATCTATTACCGGAACAGGTACGGACGCGTACGGCGCAGACGGTAAGACAAACACCCACTACACAAACAAATGACACGTACCCAACATATGTCACACACACATTGGGATGCAGAAATGACGTACACTAGCAACAGCAGAACCATAGGTGTGGGATGGCTATCACCAATGTCATACACACCCATAGGGGCCTGGATGCCTACCACTACCACCACCCCTACTCAGGGGGGGCTTGATGCCTGTCACTACTACCATCCCCACTCATAGGGGGCTGGATGCCTGTCACTACCACCATCCCCACTCATGTGGTGCTGGATGCCTACTACTACCACCACCCCTACTCAGGGGGGCTGGATGCCTGTCACTACTACCATCTACACTCATAGGGGGATGGATGCCTACCACTACCACCACCCCTACTCAGGGGGGCTGGATGCCTGTCACTACTACCATCCCCACTCATAGGGGGATGGATGCCTACCACTACCACCACCCCTACTCAGGGGGGGCTGGATGCCTGTCACTACTACCATCCCCACTCATAGGGGGATGGATGCCTACCACTACCACCAACCCAACTCAGGGGGGCTGGATGCCTGTCACTACTACCATCCCCACTCATAGGGGGCTGGATGCCTGTCACTACCACCATCCCCACTCATGGGGTGCTGGATGCCCACCATTACCACCACCCCTACTCAGGGGGGGCTGGATGCCTGTCACTACCACCATCCCCACTCATGGGGTGCTGGATGCCTACCATTACCACCACCCCTACTCAGGGGGGCCTGGATGCCTGTCACTACTACCATCCCCACTCATAGGGGGCTGGATGCCTGTCACTACCACCATCCCCACTCATGGGGTGCTGGATGCCTACCATTACCACCACCCCTACTCAGGGGGGGCCGGATGCCTGTCACTACTACTATCCCCACTCATAGGGGGATGGATGCCTACCACTACCACCACCCCTACTCAGGGGGGGCTGGATGCCTGTCACTACTACCATCCCCACTCATAGGGGGATGGATGCCTACCACTACCACCACCCCTACTCAGGGGGGGCTGGATGCCTGTCACTACTACCATCCCCACACATAGGGGGATGGATGCCTACCACTACCACCACCCCCCCTACTCATGGGTGCTGGATGCCCACCACCCACACCACCCCTACTCATAGGACGGGTATTGCATGACACAACCAGCATACTCTAACATAAGGAATGTCAGAAAAACACATCCCCCCAACACCATGACAAGCATGTGTAGTCTGTGTCAAATCCCTACAACACTGAACATGACATTGAACATACAATGTGACCCCCTATCACATGTGTCACACATAAATGTGTGTGGCCTCCACAATGCAAGCAGACCATGACCACTGTGGCAATAGGGTCTAAACCCCCATCATCACAGTGACCAAAATGTAAGTGTGGGGTCCATAGCTGAAGCACATTTTGAACATTGTGGCAATGGGGTCTAAACCCCCATTATCACAGTGACCAAAAGGTAAGTGTGGGGTCCATAGCTGAAGCCCAATTGAACATTGTGGCAATGGGGTCTAAACCCCCATCATCACAGTGACCAAAATGTAAGTGTGGGGTCCATAGCTGAAGCACATTTTGAACATTGTGGCAATGGGGTCCAAACCCCCATCATCACAGTGACCAAAAGGTAAGTGTGGGGTCCATAGCTGAAGCACCTTTTGAACATTGTGGCAATGGGGTCTAAACCCCCATCATCACAGTGACCAAAAGGTAAGTGTGGGGTCCATAGCTGAAGCACATTTTGAACAATGTGGCAATGGGGTCTAAACCCCCATCATCACAGTGGATGCCTACCACTACCACCACCCCTACTCAGGGTGGGCTGGATGCCTACCACTACCACCACCCCTACTCAGGGGGGGCTGAATGCCTACCACTACCACCACCCATACTCATGGGGGGCTGGATGCCTACCACCAACACCCCCCTACCCATAGGGGCCTGAATGCCTACCACTACCACTACCACCACCCCTACTCAGGGGGGGCTGGATGCCTACCACTACCACCACCCCTACTCAGGGGGGGCTGGATGCCTACCACCACCCCTACTCATGGGGGGCTGGATGCCTACCACTACTACCATCCCCATCCATAGGGGCCTGGATGCCTACCACTACCACCGCCCCTACTCATAGGACGGGTAATGCATGACACAACCAGCATACTCCAACATAAGGAATGTCAGAAAAAGACATCCCCCCAACACCATGACAAGCGTGCGTAGTCTGTGTCAAATGCCTACAACACTGAACATGACATTGAACATACAATGTGACCCCCTATCACATGTGACACACATAAATGTGTGTGGCCTCCACAATGCAAGCAGACCATGACCACTGTGGCAATGGGGTCTAACCCCCCATCACAGTGACCAAAAGGTAAGTGTGGGGTCCATAGCTGAAGCACATTCTGAACATTGTGGCAATGGGGTCCAAACCCCCATCATCACAGTGACCAAAAGGTAAGTGTGGGGTCCATAGCTGAAGCACATTTTGAACAATGTGGCAATGGGGTCCAAACCCCCATCATCACAGTGACCAAAAGGTAAGTGTGGGGTCCATAGCTGAAGCACATTTTGAACATTGTGGCAATAGGGTCCAAACCCCCATCATCACAATGACCAAAATGTAAGTGTTGTCATGGAAAAAGCTGCAAATGCCAAACAGCATGGATGATTCCTGGTCACAGAACAACAAACACATCAGTGGCATAGTAGTGCCTGTGTCC